>VZRE01000349.1:422810-444927 GCA_013396775.1 Cephalopterus ornatus
AGGGGGGGGGCAAGAGGGCCCGAGGGCCGGGAAATGGAGCGAGAGAGAGAGGGAGAAGCTCGGGCGGAGGCCGGGCGGGGTGAGGAGGCCGGCGGCGGGGCGGGTATGGCTGGGTTGGGGCGGCGAGGGGGCCTCAGAAGGTAGCTCCGGGGAGGGTGTTGGTAGTGAGGGGGCGAGTGGGGAAAGGATTTGGGCAGAGCTGGAGAGGGCGGGGGCTCCGATGGGTCCAGGAGTCAGGGGGTCGCCGTGGGGGAAGCAGGCGGAAGAGGGAAACCTCTCCTAGCTGGGAATAGAGTGCACGGGGCGAGGCGGCGGGGAGCGGAGGGGGCTCCTTCCATGGCTGAACTTAAGGCTGCTGCTTTTACTGCCCCATCGCACAGGGAGCAGGGGACTCGAGGGAGGGGAGCAGCCCCCACACCACCCTCTTGGGATTAGGGAAGGGTCTGGGACTCGTCCCAGGAGAAGCTGTGAGAGAAGGGGAGCGTGGCNGGGGAGCGTGGCTCGCGGTGCGAGCCCCGTGTAAATAGCAGGCACAACATGGCGGCCCGGCAGTGACTGGGCAGCTGCACCTCCGCGCCCTTGGAGCTGGGTTTTCCCCCTACATGGAGCCAGGATTCGGTGTCCGAATCTGGTGTCTACACCCTTGGATTTAGGCAATTTGAAGAGTAGGTGAATGTTGCAATCCTCAGAGAGGGCCTGAGTCGGGAGATCTCGTGGAGCGTTGGGTTTTTCTTGGGGGGTAGTTTAAAGGGAAATAAGGGTAAGTTTGTAGAACGGAAATTGTCCGTTTCTGAAGGGCTAAGTATAGTAACCTTTAAGTATCAGTTAAGGCCATCTTCCCAGTGCGGTCCCTGTGAGAAACTAATTGGGGGGTAATAAGGGGGGGCACCCTTATCGTATAGAAAAGTTTGTGGGTCATCTTCTCCGGGTAGAGAAGTGTGTGTGGTGGTGGGGTTGTTTTGCTGTGACTGATTAGAGAAAATTCTGGGGGCTTGGGGTAATCTGTTTGGCTTTCAGGTGATCTGTGCCCCGAGGAACACTAGTGTTGTGTGCATGTTTAATTTATTTTGGCTAGAGAAGCTTATTGGCTGAGGATGGGAAAGAAGAAATTGTCCCTGACTGTAGAAACTGCAGCAGCCTGTAGGATCCTAACATGGCGTCTGAAAGGCACATGATACAAAAAGGGAAAGAGGAGGCTCCCTCTGAGCCCAGCCCAGGCAGTTGCTGACATCAGTCAGCCACTACACATGGATGGGGGTTTACAGCACCTTTTTAATGAGCATTTTGTAAGAAAAGGGTTCTTCTTTCAATCCCCCTATGGTGCCAGCCACCCCTCCCTCGTTGTTTCCCTTGCTCCCTCTGATCTCAGGTGTTAAAAGGCTTTTTCCTTTGGCTTTAAATCGTGGTTTATAATGGTGAGAATTGTACTACCTAATGATGGGGGAGGGAAGGATCTCTTAAGTTACTTAATCTATCTTTCTATCAATGCAGGACGTCTTTTTAGTATGCCACAGACCTCTTCCAGTCTAGTTTTAAATGCTGCCAGTGGCTGAGTTTTGCCTTTCCTTGGGGAGGTGACCTCATAATCTAATAGCTCTCACCATTATATCTCGTAAAGGGCAGTGGATGTGTATAAAATGATTTGTGATGAATAACAATGCTGTCATTTTTTTTTTTTTTTTTCATTTCTGGGTGATTTAGAACCTGCCCTGAAGTGTGGGGTTTTTTTGAAAAGATGTCTTAAAACCTGTATCAATGGTTAGTAATGCCTAGTTACTGTTTGTGACTGTAGCTTATTCAAGGCAAGTTTTTAGTTGTTTCTGGGAAAGTGATCTCCTTTACTAAGCCACTTTTTAAAAAGTGTTGCCTGGAGACAATTTGTTTAGTGTAAAACCTGAGTGGTCTGCTTTACAATTAAATAAATGGTTCTGAAATGTGTGACTGGTATTATAAAATTTGTAAATAAAAAGTGTGAAATATGTATTTGTCTTTTTATTTACCACTGTATAGTGCAGAATTTGTTTCCAAGACCCATTTTGTATACAAAGTTTTTTTTTTTTTAAACAAATTTTTTCACAAGCTTGTGACTTGGGGTTCAATTGCCAGATATTATTTTAAACTTGAAATCTTTTAGGAAACTAATAAAAAAGAGCCACACATTTCCAACAATAGCTTTCCTACGTTATTTGAAGGAACAGTGGGAGTTTTGTAATGAAGTCTTTAATATTATGCTGATGAGCTCAGAGTTAGTGTTCTTCTGCGTTCTGGTGATTATGCGGCGCCTCCCTGCCTTTTGATTAGTGTCCTGCGGGATCTTTCTTGTTAGAGGGTATTGCATAGACCTCCTGAAAACAAAATGCTTTCCAGTCTGGGATTCCCTTTTGTGGCTATTGAAATACATGCTAGATAACCTTGACATAATAAACATTTCCAGAAGAGAAGACTTAAATATTCCAACCATATTTAAGTCACAGTTCTTATGATGATGATGCCTGCATAGCTTACATTTGAAGCAGGGAACACCACTAAGCTTTTAATTCTGTGCCAAAGTTTGAAGTAGGCTTCCTTAGTAGATTATGGTGCTTCTGTGTATAATTGCTTTTAACAGTCTGATGCAGGAAGAAAGGGACAGGCCAGTTAAACTTTTTTATAATGCTTTTGCTACTAATGGTTCCCCAGCATATCAAACTTGAAGCTTAGCTGAGTACTCTGAGCTACTGCCATACATGGGTGAAATGGAAGAGTATTAAATACCCTGTGAGTAGCATAGGTACTTCTGAGACAACTCTTTGTGTCCCTAACACAGCTGACTATAAATTAGAAGTGGTGTGCTGTCATTTTTTTCATAAAGGAAGGCATTCAGAACTGGAGTAGTGTTTTTAATGTGCCATTGTGCAGACTACTTCAAAGAAGAAACCAGTATTCCACAGATATTTTAAGTAGCTCCAGACCCACAGTCTTTGATTTCTGAAACTAGAGCGATGCCTTTTTTCTAACACTTGTATATTAGGTTGTTTACAGATCAGTATTATGTCGTAGCGTAAGACTGGCTTTCAATGTGCTGCACTTAGTTTTACCTAACTTAGCTGATTTTTCTGTTGTTACATGTATGAAATGCACCACCTACCTCTTTCTACCTTTTTTTCAATCTGCTCAAAGGCAGTGTGCCCCCTCTGTCCCCCAACTAACAAGGAGTTCTGCCCTCCTCAATAATAAGTTTCAGGTTATAGTAAATTAATACACGCTGAAGAGTGAGGATACAGTGTGTTTTGCCCATGTAAAATATTGAGTGGGTACCCTTCTGTGAACCACCTCAAAAGGGAAGGAATTAAATCTAAAATAGTGCTGTTCTACGCGATTGTCTGGATAATGGGGCTGCAGAGTAAGGTGGTGTTAATTAACCTAGTAGCCTATCCTGTTTAAAATGAGCAGTATGTGAAGCTGTTCTGGTTTTACCCTTACTGGATGGTGAATGGGACTTAGAGTATTACAAGTGGATGGTCTTCTAAGGGGATAATGGTCAACACACACAGCCTGTGTTGTGTTCCATGTTGTCCTCTTCAGCAAGCCTGTGTACTTGCTGATGTTCTCTGGAACTTTGCTGTGCCTTCTGCTTTGTGAAAGCCAGTTGGTAGGCATTAAAATCACTTTATTGGTCCAGTAGTGCTTTCTGTACATTAGATGTGGCTGTAGCAGTCCAGGGTCACCACACTTCTATTGCACAAACTTGCTTTGAGTTTTGAAAAAGGATTTTAAAAAAACCCAACCAAACCCCAGCAACAAAAACCGAGCCTCCTCTTGTAACAAAGATGTGTCCAGAGTTTGAAGACTCCCTGCTGTGGAAATGGTGATTGCAGTTCCTGAGCTAGTCTGTGCACTTACCTGGTCGACTACATGATTGAGTTTTGCCTGGATTTTGAACTCTGTTCTGATTGCATCTTTGCATGCGTTCTGGAAATCTGAACCATCACCATCTGCAAGTGCCGAGAGAGAATGGGACTCCTTGCTCTGTCCGTTTGGATTACAGTAAAATAGTTGCAGCCTATTCTGCGTATAGTTTAAGAAAAGACTGTGATAATCTACATATACTCTACAGCTACAGAAGTTCACTCATTTGGGCAATTTGCTAGAAATCTAATTTGTGTTCTCTGAAATCCAGAAAAACACATCCAGGAGGTTTTAATTATAAACAATTTTTTAGAAGTTCCTTGAAGTGCTAACAATGGTTTCCTGCTTAGTTCCTTTCTCAAGTGGAAGGTTACACTTGGTACAGTAGTGGCAATACTGTCTTGGGGGCTGCTTTTTTCCTCTATTTTTTTTTCCTTTTTCCAAAGCTTTGTTATGCAAACAAAATAACCTAAGGTGTTCCTTTTTTTTTTTTTTTTGTGGTAGACCCACTGCATTATACTTTGAGTATCCCTTTTTCAGATTAAATTTTTGTATAAACAAAAAATCCCAGCAAATCCCTTGGTGTTTATAGTGGCAACCAAAAAGAGAGGTGTGTATTTCTGGGATTGGTAATCCCTGTATTTAAAAAGGTTTAAATATGTTTTTATTGTACTAAACTTCTCAGTTTCTTCTTATTACTCCAGGCTCCTGCATCAGAGAAGCTCCCCGTTATGTACCTAATGGATTCCATTGTCAAGAATGTGGGAAGAGAGTATCTCACTGCATTTACTAAAAACCTAGTTGCAACATTTATTTGTGTATTTGAAAAGGTATATACATTTTCAGAAAAGTACTGTATTCTAAGCAAAACTTGTTCCTGGTAAAATAAATACATGCTTTCAGGCTTGGGTTTTCTTGGGTGGTAAACTAAATTGATTGGTTTTTATAAATCTCGGTAAGGTATACTATGAATGATTCTTTTTGCTGTCAAGCATGTAATTTACACCTTAGCTGAAAGATGCAAAATATCAATTTGGTTTATAAACATCTCTAATTTTCCTGTCCAGGCAAGATTTTACTAACAGTATTTTGGTTATCGATTGCTTACCTGGATGGACTTTTTCTAATGTATAGACCGATTAATTATGAATTGTTGGTTTATTTTTAAGATAGTTAATAGTCTTTATGCAAGGAATAGAGTGAGAATCAGTTTCTTGTGGATTTCTCAAAGCTTTTCTCTCCTAGTTAGATTTGTCTGATTTACAATTCACACTGTGCAGGATGAGTGCTTAAACTGAAGAGTGAGTAGTACTGACACCTGGTTCTCTCTTATTGGTCTGAAAAAAATGCTGGGGGTGTGGGGGGGAAGGGTCTTAGGATGCATGACTACATTATGTTATAAATAGGTGTTTTAATTTCATTCGGCATTGAAAGCTGCTGCCATATCTTTTAGTTTTGGCTCTTAATCTTTAAACCCAGTGAAGTAATTGTGCGTATTCCTCAGTGAGAAGCTCAAAGTCCAGGTTTTGAAAGGCTGGACTTGAATGGGTTTAAGTTGGATCAGAAAAGAAGGGTTAACTTCTGTGGTTTCCTGTGTGTTATAAGAAAGTGGCATCTCATATGAGTGAAATGAATGGAGCTTTTGCATATTTATCATTACATATCAGCAAGGATCTGAGATCCCAGTATGCTTTATATATGGTTTTCAGATGTTAAGCGTGTGATAAAGTAAGGAATAGATTGTTATCATGACTGTAGAAGACATATAAACTCGTTTGTCTAGAGTAGATAGGTAGATTTACTTGTTTCTTCAGTACTAAATTGTGAGTGTTCTTACCCTGAATTGCGTTTAATGTTGCAGCTGAGTGATGCTCTGGATAATAACTGATCTTCAGAGTTTTATATGTTAACACTCTATTAAGCTAACTAGAGCTGTTTAATGTGTACTAAAGGAATGTGTTAAGTGGCAGTCATTTCTAATAGCTCAGTTGTTCATGTTAAAAGGTGTGAGTAGAATTCCAGCACAGATATTGTTAGAAATTTTGGTTTATCAGTAAATGGTCACTAAGGTATCTTTAGACACTTGATGAAGTCAGAAACTTTGTGCTCAGTCATTTCTGCACCTTTTTGCAGTGAACTTCATACTCTCATTGAAAATTGTATAAAGGCATACTTCAATTGCTAAGTATGAATTACTTTTATTGAAGTTCCTGCTCTTCCCCAGAAGAACCTCCAAAGTTTCCAGACTATTCTAAGTGTTGCTGTAACATCTTAAAAATAAAGCTCCAGCAAAAGTCATCTACATAGGCAATACTTAATGATTGAATTGGGATTTTGACATTAGGACAGCTGCATGCATTTTGTCCTTTAATGTTTTTTATTTATTGTTTATTGAACTATTCCAAGTTATGAGATTAACTAAATTTTGCTTTACTGTAAATTTCTCAATTAGCTGTCATGAGATAATCCAAACCTAGTTGTTTGTGAAGAGATAAAATGGGCCTCTGGTCCTACAAGTATGCTTCTGTGACTCATAGATGGGTCTAATTTTGCAGCTGAACTGAAATAATAATTAACTTCATTTTAGCTAATACCCCTTTTATTGCATTTGTTAAAAAAATCATTAGTGATTAAACAGCTGAGTAAAACACCTTTTCTTTTCAGAGTTTGTTTTTTCTTGACTTCTCATTGTCATACTCCATTCAGCACAAACACTTGAATAATGTAATGTCTCGAAAGGCAGTGGCCTTTCAATATTTTTGTTCCTGTATTTTTTCCCACAGAAATTAGGCCAGTAAAATGAGAATTTTGTTAATGGAGAAGCTGAAAGAAAATTCTCAGAGAATGGTAATACATAATAAAACCTTCAAATGGCCTTGAAACAACAATTCCACATTTGAGCATGTTACTGATCCCATTGGTAGAGATGTATGGTCTGCACTGATTATAAAGTCTGTGTAGCAAGTTTAATATGTTATCATGGTGAACGGTTGATAGAAATAGGAAATGAATGAAATCTTAAGTTCTACAGAAAAGTTAAAGAAATTGTTCTATATTAACTTAACAAGCCATAGAATTGTTTTATTGTTTTAGGTGGATGAAAATACTAGGAAAAGTTTATTTAAATTACGCTCCACATGGGATGATATTTTTCCTTTGAAGAAACTATATGCACTTGATGTCAGAGTCAACTCGTTAGATCCTGCTTGGCCAATTAAACCTCTGCCCCCAAATGTGAATACTTCTAGCATCCATGTGAATCCTAAGTTTTTAAATAAATCGGTAAGTTTCTCTGACAGCTGTAAGAACAGATGGTAATCTGTGTGGTTTTCATTGTTTGTATGCTGCTTTTTGACAATTTAGTTTATTAAGAATTAAGTGTCTGGCCTTTGTAGACAGGTAAGAGAAATTTATGAATTCAGAATATTTGAAGGGTTTATTTTTTGTATTTCAAAATTGTATTCTCGGTTTTGGAACATTGTTGAATTTATGTTAAATGACATACACCTGTCACAGCAGGCAAATTGTAGTGGGGAAAAAAAATGCCAATTATAACTGCTATACAAACTAAGTCCCAGATCATGATAACACTGAAAGAAGATGGATTTAGTTGATTCCATCAGGGTTTTAAATGTAACTTTTTAAATTCTGTTTTTAGCCAGAGGAATCTACTGCACCTACCTCTGCTGTCACTTCTGGTGCCTCTACTCCTCCAGCTGTTCCTGAAATACAAAAGAATTTGACACAGGAGCAACTGATCAGGCAGCAATTGCTTGCAAAGCAAAAGCAGTTGTTAGAACTTCAGCAAAAAAAACTAGAACTGGAGCTGGAACAGACTAAAGCACAGTTGGTGAGTAGGATAGTTGATGCAACTTTCATAGTTGGGTTTCATTTTTTTTTGGACAGTACTTGGCTGTACTGGTAAGTAAAGCATATTGTTTTTTCCTCATATTAGGCAAGTGTAGCTATTTTGGGACTACTGGAGCAATGCAAGGTGATCTGGGGTTCTTGAACAGTTTTCGTTCCCTAAAACCCTTAAGAATTACACTTACAGGTTAAAAAAAAAAAGTGAAATTCTTCTGGTTTTGTTTTTAACTCCTCTTCAAAATGATGACTGTGGTCCTCATCTTCCACCTCTTCTTGTATCTCAAAGCAAGCCTGGCTTTCTCAAATGTATTTGCTCTTACAGAACAAGGGAGCCTGTTGTAAATGAAGTCAGTTTTCTCACTAGGTCAGATTAGTTTGATGGTGCTGCCATATAAAGATGATGGTTAAGCTGTATTGTTTTACATTCTTAGTTGAAAGTCTTGCTATGTTGACAGTTGACAATACCAAAATAAAGCATGTTTGAAGTGTAGAAAGCTGAAAATAGGATACTTGGCAGCTGAGTTGCCTAGAGCACATGGTTTATGTAGAAAAGTTAATGCTGTAGTTAGAACGCGTGCCTATATTTTGCAAAATTGATTTTGTAGTACTGATCTTGCATTCTATTTGAATTTGATCTTTTGTAATGATAGTGCATTATTTTAATGCTTTAGTGCTTTCTCTTTGATGCGATCTCTTCACTCGTGACCAGCGGCAGGACTCAAGGAAATGGCATGAAGCTAAGTTAGGGGAGTTTTAGGTTAGCTATCAGGAAAAGGTTTTTCACCAAAGGGTGCCTGAGCGCTGGAACAGGCTCCATAGGGAAGTGGTCACAGCACCAAGCCCGTCTGAGTGTGAGAGGCATTTGGACAACACTGTGAGGCATGTGGTATGTGCTTCTTGTGGTGGTCTTTTCAGGGCCAGGAGTTGTATCCCTGATGAGTCCCTTTCAACTCAGCATATTCTGTGACTCTGATTTAATGTATAATAATAATGATCCATTAATTAGCAATTAATGAGTCATCTTCAGTTAAATGGCTGGATCTCAGAGCTTTCAAGACATTGCTACTGCAGTTTTGTATTTGAGGCAGAATATGAGCGCCTCTGGGTAGGAGTTGTGGCATGCATATTAATGCTGGACTTTTTCCGATTTCAGGCTGTATCTCTTAGTGTTCAGCAGGGATCATCTACTATAGCTTCAGTTCCAGCACCTTCCAAGCAACATATGTCTCCCACACCTCATATGACAGTTAAACCGCCTCATCAGACTGCTGTGCAATCTGAAAAAAACAAACCATCCCCAAGTCCTCCACTTCATGATATCAAAATAGTAAACAGGGATCCTCGACTTAATAGGATGGGTCAACATTCTTCACATACTAAAGATCAATCTCATAGGAAAGAATTTTCGCCGAACATGACCAGCCAGTCTGATACCAAGGCAAACAAAACAGCACAGGGTGAAAAACAGAACTCTTCAAAGTCAGAAAAATCGAAAGCAAGTGAAAAAACACAGAAGAAAGAACTTGACCAGTCCAAAGCAAAATCTAAATCACCATCCCCTTTGAAAAATAAGTTGCCTGATACTAAAGATAGTAAAAGCCAGGAATGTGAAAGCACTAAAGTGTCTGACATTAGTAAGCGGGATCCAAGACTGAAAAGACATCTTCAAGATAAGTCAGAGGGCAAAGAAGAGGAGGTCAAAGAAAAGAGGAGAAGTACAGAGAAAAAGGAAAAAGAGGAGCATAAAATATGTGAACACAGACCAGTGGGGAGCAGAAATAAAGTGATTAATGGTGCAGTTCAGAAACAAGACATGACTACAGAGGAGTCAGAAAAACAGGGTGGAAAACAGGGAAGATCAAGTAGTAGAAAACGGTCACGATCACGCTCTCCTAAGGCACGGTCACCATCTACACATTCTCCAAAAAGAAGAGAGAGGAGATCACCTAAAAGAAGACTTAGGAGTTTATCTCCTACTTCATCAACCCCTAAAATTGGCAAGATACGTCAGCTAGGCCCTAAGCAGTCTCACGTTGAAGAAGGCACACAAGCAGCAAGAGATGAAAGAAGTTCTAATAAGAGAAATGTTAAACAAGAGGTGCGAGATCCAAGGAGAGTGAAAAAGGCCCAAGAGGAAAGACCCCAAGAAACAGCCACACAGCATTCTGCAAAAGCTTCTCCAGATCCAAAGGAGAATGCAGAAAACTGGCAAGGATCCAAATCAGGCAAGAGGTGGAAATCTGGTTGGGAAGAAAATAAAAAGTAAGTTACTGTCTTTTAAACAACTTCTGTGTGAAGTCAGTGGAAATTCTCCTGTTGGCTTCAGTATAGTTGGCTTTGGGAGGCAGTGTTCAGATTGTTAAAATTGATAAGTTTGATAATAGTTTCTGCCTGTGAAATCTGGAAATGATGCATACTTAGATTCTGAGGTGATGGTGATGTTTTGCCATGATCAGTTCTAGTAGGAATGTAACAGTTATGTCTTGAATAAAGACATCTATAAAAAAAATCTATATTTTGTGTTCTTGCTTTCAGCTCACAGCAGAATGATGAACACCAAGCACTTGGTAAATCCCCACACCAAAGACACAGGGAAAACTGGCCTGCTGGTAAAGGAATTTTATCACCCCGAGCACCAAAGCAGCAGCACCGTTTAAGTGTGGATGCAAATTTACAGATTCCCAAAGAATTGACATCTGCAAGCAAGAGAGAATTACTTAAGAAGGTACAGAGAAGTGTCCCAGGTATGGTTTTCTTTTCTTCTCTTTTTGGAAGTCTAAACTTTAACTTTCTGTTACAGGCCAATGACCGCTTAACATCCGGTGAAATAACACAAGATGAGTTCCTCATGGTAGCTCACCAGATCCGACAGCTGTTCCAGTATCAGGAAGGAAAGCATAGATGTAATGTCTGGGATAGCCCTACAGAGGAAAAATGTGGTTTGAAAAAGAAACCTCTTCTATCGGATGCAGAATTAACATATTATGAACATAAAGCTAAACTAAAAAGGACACAAGTTCAGCATTCACTGTCAAGGCTTGATCTATTGGATCCTGAAGATATTTTGGATTATCATGTACCTGATGCATTACTTTCTGGAATAGAATGTGAGCAAGCAAAAGCCAAGCGTGGAGTACAGTTTGACAGAAAAGAACCATTTGCAGAACGACCAAGGAGACACTCTCCTGTTAGTGGCACTACGAGACCTTTTGCTGATAACCTGTCACCACTTGAGAGTCGGCGAAGACTTGAAGAACAGCGTGCTACTAAAGGAGCAAGAGGTGCTGATCCTTATGACAGCTGGGCAGAATCTGATGAATTTAGAGATGCTCTCAGGCAACCGGGGAAAAGCACAGCAGAGTTCCAGAAAGTCGATGGAGATGCGCTCTGCAGGTTTGATAATCGTGAAGAAAGACAGCTTCTTGGGCAAGCTGGTATGTGATTTTGCTTTGTTTTATATTTGTTAAGTAATTGGCAGCATTTTAGTGTGTGGCTGTCTGACTTTTTCTGGGTTATTTTAGGTGTTCGAGAGGAACCAAGATCACCATTCAGTGAACGTTTCAAAAGAGCTAGGTATGAAGATCCAGAGAAAGCACCGTTTCCAGACAGTCCAGGATCTAGATTTGGAGGTATTGAAGCAAAGCAGAGGATAAGTGCACTAATGGAAGACAGACCTCTCTTTGATGGCTCACCTAGACCAGCTGCTGCAAGGGTTGGAGTAGATGGACAAGGAAGTCCTTTTGTTGATGGTCCTGCTGCTGGTTCAAGTTCCAGAATTGATGGGCCACCTGGACAGGCTGCTATGAGATTTGAGGGGCCTTTGGTGGGGGCAGGTGCATCTCAGTTTGATGGACCACTGGCAGGAGCAGGAGGAGCTGGAGCCCTAAGATTTGATGGGCCACCAGGGCAGCTGGCAGGGGCCCTGAGGTTTGAAGGACCCCCAGGACAGGTTGGTGGAGGAGGTCCACTGAGGTTTGAGGGACCTCTTGGGCCTTTGCGGTTCGAGGGGCCTGGAGGGCAGCCTGTAGGTGGTCCTAGGTTTGAAGGATCTGGAGTTGGTCTCAGGTTTGAGGGTCCCCGTGGTCAGCCTTCAGGTGGTCTCAGGTTTGAGGGACCTCATGGTCAACCTATGGGGCCTCGGGGTCAGCCAGGGGGTGGTCTCAGGTTTGAGGGACCCCATGGTCAGCCCTTGGGGCCTCATGGTCAACCAGGGGGTGGCCTCAGGTTTGATGGGCCACATTTACAGCCATTGGGGCCCCATGGACAACCTGGAGGTGGCCTCAGATTTGAGGGTCCACATGGTCAGCCTATGGGGCCACATGGACCATCAGGTGGTGGGCTCAGATTTGAGGGGCCACATGGGCCATCGGGTGGTGGGCTGAGATTGGAAGGACCACATGGTCAGCCAGGTCTAGGTCCTAGGTTGATTGATGGACCGGTGCACCAGGGAGCTGCTGGACTTAGATTTGATGGTCCTCTGGGTCGGGCTGGTCCGAGATTTGATGGCTGTCATGCAGCTGGATTTGATGGTCAGCCTGGACAGCTGTCTCTCTTGCAAAGATTTGATGGAATTCATGGACAGCCTGGTCCAAGATTGGGACCTGGTCAACAGGCACAAGCAAGATTTGAAACAGCCATACCTCAAAGATTTGATGGACCTCACCAGCCAGCCTCTAGATTTGACTTGCCCCTTGGCCTTCAAGGTGCACGTTTTGAAAATGTAGCTAACCATCCTGCCTCAAGACTAGAAATGTCACCATATGGACAAGGTGGTCCGTTTGTTGAACATCCTGGCCAGGGCTACAATGGACCAACTCATGGAATGCAGTTCCAGAGACCTGATATCTTTGATGGTTCACCTGGACCAAATTTCAATGGGCCAGCTGGCCCAGGAGCACAGAACTTCCCACTGAGAGCAGCTGGACATTACTTCGACGAAAAAGGTCTTCAGGGTCCTCAATACGGAAATTTCAATAATATGCCAATGGGAAGTAATCAGGTAAGAATCGATTGCATTAAATAGTTTGCTTACAGAAGTATTTTTGTGTAGACAGTGGTTTTTCTTCCTCTAAAAATTGATTATTTTTCTGAAGAGCTGGCAGACTGGGAGCCAGTTTCAAGGTAAAAAAGTCATTAGATAATTTAAGAAGGACATGCATTGCTATGTTTTAAGAATATTTTTTTAAGAACTAAACAAAATAATGGATGTTTGCAATCACTTGGTAGTTCAGAATATGGCAGTGAAATTATCATTTTTTACATGAAAACAAAACCGGGTAATTGGAAGCCTTTGGTGTTTTTATTAGACTTCAGTAAAAGTGAATTCTATATAAAGCATGAAAGATAGTGAATATACATGATTGAATTTTTCTGAGAGGTGTGAAATCAGAATGGACCAGAATAATTCTGTTGTCTTTTTGCAGCTGTTAGCACTGTTGACAAGCCAGTTTTAAATAAATACCTGTAATTTGAGAGAATTGAGAGGGATAAAGCCATTATTGAACGTTTTTGTTCAACTTCATTGTTGTCTTTTAAAATTATCTCAGCGCCAGGTTGCTTCATCAATTCAGTTGCCTCTTGGGAAGTGCTCTCTTCAAAAGGGGAAAATGATACTTTACATTGGTGAACATGATGTAATTTGTTTCAGTAGATTAGAGATTTTAAAGAGCATTTTTTCATTTTGGGAAATAAAAACTGAACATGAAGAGTTAATTGGTTGTACAAAAGCAGATAATGTCCTGCAGACCTCTAATGGGATAAAATTTTAAACAGTTCATAAACGGAGAAAACAGATGATTAGGAAAAAAAACCCGAACATTTTTATTACAAGTGTGTTATAAAAACTTTTTCTATCTAAAGCGTACTGTAGCTCATTTGCTGAAAAATCTTGCTTTCAAGATGTGTGTCTTTAGTGGATGTTGGTTCAGTTCTTAGATGAGAATTAATCATGGCATTTGTTATTAGACATTTACTAGTTCCTTGAATTTCTTTGAGTTTTGGTGAAAAGGAGCAATTTAAAAGGAAGTGCTGTTTTTTGAAAATGTGATTGAATGCTCAGTAATAGAAGAAAAATGTGTGTGGGAGTTTGCAACGTTAGGCAAAATGAGGATGTGTTCTGAAATTTTCCTAGAGGAAAATGAAAATGTGGGAGTAGTAGTAGTAGTTTGTGGACCTTTCAATACCAAACTGACATGGTTCACTTCTGAAGGAGTTTTATATATGTAAAATTATTGAGAAACATCTAGGAGTTAATAATAAAATGTAAAAAGTAAGTTTATAATTGCATTATTATACAAAGAATACTTACATGTTTACTTTCACAGGTTTCTCTCATGTCTGGTCAACCAGGACCTTATGGCCAAGGTCAGCAGTATTTGCCAAATCCTGGAAGTTTTGTCCAGAACCCAGCAGGTGTGTAACAGTATAATTCCTTGTATTTCTTTTGGATTGTTCTGTTTGGTGGTTTCCTGGTGTGCTAGGTCTGTGTGGGCTAAGGAAAGCCTCCTCTTGGTGGTCATAGGTGTGGTTTCTGTAGCACCTTCATCTCTTAAAGGACTTCTCTCAAACACTGAAGGCTTTTGTTAGTTTTCATTAACCATGTGGTTTTGGTATATATTTCTGCTGAAACACCCCCCCCCCCCATTTTTGGTCTGTTTTTCCGGAAGGCACCAGTCTGTAGGTATGGCTGTGTTTGCCAGGGTGTGCAAACGTTACCAGTGTATCTGTGGCTAGTAATGAAAAGCTCCTAAAACCTCATCAATGGTTAAACTAGGTGATGAATTAGATTGATTTTGGTGAAATATTTAAGCGTAAAACAAGGACAATACTGCATTTTAATAAGCACTGTCCAGTAGATACCTGTGTATGGGTAACCAGCTTAGACAGCACTTCAGAACAGATTATGAAGGAAACTGTTGCAAGGGAAAAAATTAGCCAAATGCCATTCATAAAGCAAAGAGAGTTGATAAACAATTTGGAAAAAAAAAAAAAAAGGAAGAAATAAGAGGCAACAAGAAAATTGTGTTGTGAAATACACTGGTAAAAGTGAAGTCAATTTCTGATGCTAACCTTTTGCCTCCTTGAATGTTGATGTTTTTCCCCAGGAGCCCTTCCACATTCGTATCCTGATAATCATCTGGGACAGCTTGATGTCAATGAATTGTTTGCTAAACTGCTGAAAACAGGGATCCTGAAATTATCAAAAACTGATTCCACTTCAGCACGTATGTGGATTCATTATGTTCTAACTGTTCAGTTTATCCAGCTGAAGTGTAAATCTAAGTATATGAACTATTGTGAACTGCAGGTTTTTTTAAGCAGAACTTTATTTTTGGAAAGGAATTTAATACATGTGATGGAGTAAATATGTAGTGTCTTGTTTAATTTGTACACTTCAGCTATATAGACCAGTCAGTTTTGTCTTTGGTGCTCTGCCTTAGTAACTTGTTCTTGATTATAATCAGGTCCTTTTCAGCTTCTGAAATATTTCTGTGTCTCTGAAAACTGAATTTCAGTGCCAAAGACTGAGGTGAAACACTGTTTTCCTAAATTGAAACTATGACTTGGTTTCTTCTATGCTTTTTTTAAATAATGTTAGAAGATGACTGACTTAGCTGTTGCACACCTATGCTTTAACATAGTCAGATTGTGTTTAGTAGTATTTGAATAAAAATAACTTTCCAGAGCACATAATGTTTTTCTGCTGATGTGCAGAAGTTTTGATAAAATAATATCTTCATGCTTTCTAGAAGCGAATGAAACATCAGCCCAGCCAACTGCTGAAGAAGAAGATGACGATCAGAATGAAGATCAAAATGTTCCAGACCTCACTAACTTCATAGTTGAAGAACTTAGACAGTGCGTATAGTAGAATCAGTTAACACTAAGAATAACAACATGGCAGTATCTAGACAGTTGAAAGCTTTTCAAATATTGTCTGTTACTTCGTGATTAAGTGGACCTGCATTGATTGCAGCCTTCCAGTACCTAAACGGGGCTACAAGAAAAGCTGGAGAGGGACTTTTGAAAAGGGCGTGTAGTGATAGGACAAGGGGGAATGGCCTTAAGCTGAAGCAGAACAGATTTACAGTAGATATTAGGAAGAAATTCTTTACTGAGAGGATGGTGAGGTCCTGGACAAGTTGCCTGGAGAAGCAGTGGCTGCTCCATCCCTGGAAGCATTTCAGGCCATGTTGGTTGGGGCCCTGAGCAGTCTGGTCTAGTGAAAGGTGTGCATGTGCATGTCCATGGCAGGGGGAGCTAAGAGTTAGATGATCTTTAAGGTGCCTTCCAACCCAAACCATTCTATAATTCTAATTTTACTGCTTTTGTGGTAGCTTGTAAAGCCAAACCAAATACAGGCGTTACTATTTATGCACCATTAAGTTAGAAAAGATAGTAGGCATGAAACACAATACTAACATGTTTTTCTTGAATTGTTAATAAGAGCCCACTGTTTGTGTTTTGTATGTTTAAGTTGATGATGCTATGAAATTCAGGAAAAATGTAGTCATATTGTGTACTTTAACCTTGCAGCTGATTCATGCTTTTCCTTTACTGTTGTAGACAAATGAAGCAACTTACTGAGAAACGTCTTACCTGTTTCTTTTTAAAGAAATGTTAAGATCCTTTTCTATCTCTTTTTTTTTTGTAGGCGTTACGATAGTGTTATAAATCGACTGTACACTGGAATTCAGTGTTACTCGTGTGGAATGAGATTCACTACTTCACAGACAGATGTTTATGCAGATCATTTGGACTGGCATTATCGCCAGAATAGGACAGAAAAAGATGTTAGCAGAAAAATTACACACAGGAGATGGTACTACAGTTTAACAGTAAGTAATGCAGTATTCCTGTTGATAAATTACAGGCTGTAATGTTTTACTTTGTATGTGGTGTAGAGTTGCAGCTGAAATTTACATCATCACAGGAGTTGGCCTATGGTAAACAATCATGTCTTAGATACTTCAAGTAGTCCGCAAATGCCTGTCAGAATACAAAAGGCAACTGTATGATGAACAATGAACAGTTTTAAATTGTTTATTGCACTGTTTTCATTCCACTGAGAATGGAATGGAATTTAAAGGACAGTGGATTTTTTGGAAAAAACTTTTTTGAAGTGTAGCATTGTCAGAAAGCATGCACTGTGCTAATGCTGGATGTTTAGGAGCATTTCAGTTTTAACGAAGTAAGATTGATTAAATATGATACTTCAGGATGTCTGAATGTGGATGAAAACTTTTTCCTTAGGACTGGATTGAGTTTGAAGAAATAGCAGATCTAGAGGAGCGTGCTAAAAGCCAGTTCTTTGAAAAAGCTCATGAAGAGGTTGTGTTGAAAACGCAAGAAGCTGCGAAAGAGAAGGAGTTTCAGAGTGTCCCTGCTGGACCAGCTGGAGCAGTTGAGGTAAGTTTCAGCTTGCCTTTATCAGTTTTGACACCGAGAGTCATCTGGTGCTTCAAAGGCGTGTACTGCATTCTTCTTACTGTGTGTAGACTGAAATCTTGTTCTTGGACTTTTGTGTGGCCACTCCATAGGTTGTGTATTTGTGTATGTAATGGTTGCTTCTGAGGGCAGATAGTGTTATAAATCACCTGTAGTTAAAAAAAATAAATCTACACCCATTGGCGTTCTGTGGTTTTGGCAAAACTGGAACAGGTAAAGTATGTTAATTTGCTGAATGTTTCCGTAGTAAGAATAAGAAGAGCAAGTGATTTTTCCTTTGATGTTTCTTCGTCATTCAAATAATTACTGAGTTTACTGGAGTTTTGATACTTTTACACAGAAATTTCTTCTTTGGTAGAAGACAGGCATTAGGAGAAAGAAATACCATAATAAAAAGGTACCCAGTAGAGCTTTTTGGCTCTGTTTTGGTAGATGAATTGGTGTAGTAATCAAATACAAATGCTGTTAAAATTACAATTCAGTTTTACATGCTGAGTTTCTAGGAAACTAGCTAGCAAGTCATGAAGGCCTTTGTTTTAATTTTAAAAGGTGCGTTTTGTGCTTTGTTCTCCAAGTTGATTATTTTTCACAGAAGTACTAAAAATGTTAGTACTTCATCTAAAAGTTCTGCCTTTTTTGACTTGAGTTGCAGGTTAAGGGGAAGAGAGAAGATAATGCGGTAAATAAAATTAATTAAATCTCTGTAGTGGATTATCTTACATGACAGTAACACAGCATTAGATTGTTACAAAGTGCTTTGCAGACCTCCTAGCTAAAAGGGCAAAGCTTACCTTTCTCAAGTGACAAGAGTATTCAGGGCCAGATGGTGACCGTTGCTCTGTCTGCAGACCATACTCAATTTTTAATTAAGGTTTTCTAAAGTGATTCTTAAAGTGTGGAGGAAAGATTATGTTCTAATCTTAATGTATTTATCTTAATTAAAAAGAGACTTATTTGACTCCTACTAGGTTCTTGAAGTTCATGTGTTCAGTAAATTGCAATAACCTCATTTATCTCTGCTACTCCAATAATTTTTCAGAGCTGTGAAATTTGCCAAGAACAATTTGAACAGTATTGGGATGAGGAAGAGGAAGAGTGGCACCTGAAGAATGCTATCAGAGTAGATGAAAAGGTAATCGGATCTTATTTACATATGATACTAATTTATAGTAAAAAAATCCAAAGAAATACAGGTAAAAAAGAAAAAAAACGCAGGTCAAGTGCTCTTCTGAAGGATTCCAATCGTAGTTTTCCTGGCTTTGAAGTACATAAATATCTCAGCCTTTGGAACTGCCTGAAGTCCTGGTGTGGGCTCACTGGTCCTGGTATTGTTGGTATGGGCTCACCAGCCTTCCCTTACCCTGCAGAGCTAATGTCTTTTTGTATGGTTATAGGTATTGGTTCAGTTATTACTGTATGCAGCTGTACACCAATAATTCAAAATACTTACCAGACTTCTCTAATTCACAGCACTTACCAGGCTTCTGTATAACTTTTCTTAAATAAACATAACAAAATCTTTTCCCAGGTATATTTAACATCATACTTGGCCTGTTCAGACCATAGTTTTTCTAGATGAATTTTGTGTTAATGTGTAATTGACACTGTTCTGTTCATTACCAGTGATATTGCTATAATTTATTTTTATGTATTTAAAGATACAACAATTTTTTTTCAGATTTACCATCCATCTTGTTACGAAGATTATCAAAATGTAAGTGAATCCTTCTTATTTTCTGAAGCATTTTGCTTTCAGTTTGTTTGCTTAATCTCTTTGCAGGGAGCAGATGTGTTCAGTGTACTGCCCTTTTCTCTTGCCTAAGACTTGGAGGCCTTGGCTGTGGCAGGTTTATAATACAGAATTAGCACAGATGCATTTCTGGTTGTGAGGTACCATGACAGCTTGTGTGCCATAAAGCAAAGCCATGGTTTGATGGATTTATTGATGAGTAACATGCGTAATCTTAGGAATTTGTAAAAATCGAGTAGCTGGGAGTTGCTGTGTGTGATATTTTTAATGCTCTGGGAGTTACAGTTGCCCTGAGGGCACATAGAAGGGAACAGTTCATGGTGATGTGTTAAGGATTTCATCACTGCTTGGTGGTAGCTTTTCAAAGGAACTGGAAAAAACCCAATGCTATTCAAAAAATAAATTTGTTTTCTTAGGAACTCAGTAAAGAAGAAGTTTGGCTTTTGAGTGCCTGTCCCATCAACATGTTTGCATTTTGAAAAAGGGCAAAAGAGATAAAAAGCTAAAAATTGTCATTTAAATGTGCTAATGCTACTTTAACTTTGCAGACATCGTCATTCGATTGCACACCATCTCCCAGCAAGACTCCTTCAGAAAATCCACTAAATATAATGTTGAACATTGTTAAACAAGAAACGGAAGAGTCCTGTGACTCACCTAAAATCAAAGAAGAACCTGATGACACCCCTCCTGCCTGTGCAGAAGAGAGCACACCTGCATCTACAGATATAAAAACAGAACCTGAGGAATCTGTTTAAATAAACTGAGGTATGGTTTTTTTTTTTTTTTTTTAACAGAAGAGCTGCTGTGTTAATTCTGGAAGGCAAATACTTTTTATATGAATAAAAATGTCCAACTGAGGCAGGGCCTCAACTACTGTTTGGTTAATAAATACATTTTTGTATTTGAAATTTCTTACTGCCTGCACAGTTTCAGGTGTCATTGTGTGAAAGTTCTGTAGATGCGTGAAAATTTAATGGTATATGTAAAAATGTAAAATTTTCATTTGTTGAAATGTAAATTATAAATAAAAGATATTTTTGCTATATATGGAGTGTAATGTTTATGCACACCATGAAATGAAGAGTGTGTTTCTGTACTTTTTTCAGTTTAAAATTAATTAAAATGAATTTTTGCTTAATATTCAGAAAAGTGAAAGCAAGTCTCTTCCTTCAGTTATCTGATAGGTGGGTAATCAAGGGAAGGAGCTTCTCAGACAGACAAGCCTGGATTTCTTGTCTTTTTAAACTTAGTTGAACAAACTTAACATATCCAGATGTTTAAAAAAACAACTACAATAACATCAGAATAATAATAATTAAAAGTCACAAAAAGACAGTTCTGGGTAGAAAGGGAAAATTTAACAAACCAACTGCTGGAGTGCTCGATTGTGGTGAACACAAGTGCCAACAAAAAAAATTAACAAACCAGGATGCCTGGTAGTTAAGACATTTTTAATGATTTTTTTTCCATTAGTCAAACACATAAATTTGAGAAAGCTGAACACTTTTCTTTAAGTTACAGGGGGGAATGAATGTAAGAATGCTCATTTGAAACATGGTTAACATTTTCTTTTTTGTTGCTTATTATGACTGGACTTAGATGGTAAACCAGATATCCTGAGATGTTAATATTTCTTAAATGTTATAAATAAAATTAAGCATAGATTTGAGTGTGAGTCTCTTTCTTTCAATAACGTGGCTGGTACATTTGTGGGATTGGAAATAATCCTGGTTGTGTGTTTTAGGAGAGTATGCATTTGTTCCATTTGCTCTGCTACGTATAGTTCATATTTTTAAAGCTGCTGGGAGGGAGGTAGAAGTACTAAAAGTAAGAGAGCAATGTCAAAAATCCTAGTGTGTTACTCAATTCCTAGTGTGTTACTCTTGCAGTAGGGATACTTGGGAGTCAGAATTCACCTTTATTGCATGATATAAGTAGAAATAAAAAGCAGTGCAGGTGATGTTATTGGCTGTAAAAACTTCTTTCCATGTTCACACTCAGGCTTCAAGCAGTTTTTAAGACGTAAATAATACTTTGACTCTTGTATTAAGGTTGTAGCTGTAGTGAGTGTGCCCTGTTCTAGATACCAACCTTAAAAGTTGGTATTGAATTAGAGACAGTCCAGAGGAACAAAAGTGCATGATGGATCAGGGTTATGTCAGTCCTTAGGGTGGCGTACTGGGCTGCTGGATGTGCTGCCGGGAAGTTACTTGTGTTATTTCTTGCAACGTCTTCCTGGAGCAGGGATGTAGGCTGGCCCACTGGCCCAAATGACACTTTATGTCCTGGAATACTGTAAACTTCTCCTAAACCACACCAATTGAAGTTCAGAGGAGACTGAGCAAAGACGTGGTGTCCTTAACTACATACAAGGCTGTTAGAAAAAGGAAAAAAATATTCTTGTCTATTAGAAATTAAACAAAAAAGAAACCTATCATAAAGCAAGAGGCTTTATCATAGAATCATACGAGTTGGAAGGGACCTCTGAGATCATCAAGTCCAACCCTTGATCCACTACTACCAGTTACTAGACCATGGCACTAAGTGCCGCATCCAGTCTCTTAAACACCTCTAGGGACAGAGAATCTACCACTTCCCTGGGCAGCCTGTTCCAGTGCCTGATTACCCTCTCTGTAAAGAATTTCTTCCTAAATTTATGATAACTCTCTAATGACAAGGATAATTAGGCTCTAAATGTATCTCCCTTGGTCCATGTAGTTATGACTGCACACCTGTAAATCTCACTGGGAAGGGCTCATCTTGCCTCAAAGCAGAACTCTGGAAATGCAGGGTCATTTTTGTCCCATCAAAGGAACCCAGCTTCCCTCCAGGCACCTGCTGGTTTTGGCTAAGGGAACTGAGGAGCAGGCATGTCACTGTAGGGAAAAAAATAAAGAAGGGGATTAAAGATACAACTTAACTGGAGGCCGATCATGCAGTGGGGAGAGCATAAACTGGTTAAATACGTCTTGGTCAATGCATCACTGGGGCTTCAGATATGAGAACCGGTACGGAATGCCACGAAGGTACTAGCCCAGGGGTGCAAGAAGCCACCACTCTGCGGCTACAGCCATGCACAGGCAGCTGCAGTGCAGCTCGCACGGCGGGACCCATCCCCCTCCCTGCCCGCGGCTCAGCGGGCCCGCGCCCGCCCCTGTCCCG
>VZRE01000349.1:445945-511084 GCA_013396775.1 Cephalopterus ornatus
AAAAAGATTATCTTGAAGTTGCTGCACTGTAATATTGTGCTAAACACATTAGTACTTTGCCAAGTAGTGTAATTGGCCAGGTCTGCATGTGGTTTAAAGTTGTATAATTGGGCTGTTATCTGTAACCCTCACTTGCTATAATGAGAAATTACTCCCTTGTGAGAAAATTAGATCTTGGTGATGCTGTTTCTTTAAAAAAAACCCCACCAAACAACAAAAAACCCTAACCAAACAACTCAAACTACAAAACATTCTTAAATATTTTTCAGAAACATGAACTAGATGACCTCCCCTTCAAGCCAGAATTATTCTGTGTTTCTGTGCTGCTGCTCTTAGTTCAGACAGTATTTTGCAGGATGGAGTCACAGTTTCTAAGTGAAGCAGTGATGCAGCCTGGGGAGTAAGGGTGGTGGGAGTGGAGTTACACACATTCACATGATTGATGGTGTGTTATAGCACACACAGAGTGTGTTCCTTTCAGCTTGGAGTACTGAAACAGCTTCAGCCCTTCTTTCCTCTCTGTTGCAAACCCAGATGTGCCTGAGCACTACTATCACACTACAGATCACGTGAATATAGGCACTGGTAAACTGCAGAGGTTGCTTTTAATTGTATTTAGTGCTTTTTTACGTATATTGCAAACATGTTCATGCGGTATCACATATCAAATAATTTATATTATTTGATATTTTTTACCTCAAGTTGTGTAACAGTCTACTACTACCATTTCTTCTCCACAGGTGGAGAAGCTGAGACACTTAATAACTTAAGACCTACAGCTTTATGCTTGCTTGACTTGCAAAACAGTAGCCCACCTCTTCAGGACTTCTAACAGTGTGAAATCAGTGTTAGTACATTTTGGAACCGGAATGATGACTACTGTAGAAGGTGAATACTAATTGGTTTAGGTTCCTTTCATGCTGGCTGTCTGAAGCTAATCCCCTCAGCCATTCAATCTGCTTGCATCTCATATTTCTATTTACAAGTTTTGTCGAGATACCAAGATGTTGCCGGGGGTTTGGGTATGTAACTCCTATTGTTTCCAGTCATGTAGTTAATCAGTGGAAAAGCCTGAAGGGAGGACACAGGTTATTTGGTCCCATGGGCTGGCGACAGAATATTTTTTTTTACCCTACTGCTTCTACATTTAGAGTTTCATTCTGTGCCACTGAGGTCACTGAAAATGTTACTGACTTTGGTGGGAGCAAAATATCAGACTGCTGAAAAGTGAGCTGTGACAGAACAATAGTGTACTTCTATCAGTAGAGCAACACAGGATGACTAAGATATTGTATAAAGAGCTGCCTTTAATTTGGACATCAGTTTATCCCGAAGATGATCTGTGTAGCTCAGTCAAGAGCAGTTACATAGTATGCTCACTTGGTGAAGGCTCTGGAGCCCTCCAGGGTGATATGCCATGCTGTGCTAAGTCCTTAGGCAGCCAGCAGCAGCATGTGGAGCACCTGGGAAGTGATGGCTGAGTGCTTGTTCACCCAAGTGAGAAGCCTTCCTGGTGTTATATTTGTAAATGTGATTAATGAAAGAGTTTGTGATGCTCATCCACAGTTTAAGAAAGACAGTTTTGGGGTGGACTTGCTCTGGCACTTGGTAACATGGAGTATCTCTACTTCCTGCTCTTGCTGTGCTTCTTGTCATCTTTCTGCTGGGCTTTACTCTTGGGCCCTTTACTGGGGCTGGAGGGGCATGGGTGTCTCAGGTTTTGGCATATTGTTTTGTTCCTGACAAACAGCAGTGACTTAGGAATTCCACTGATATGAATCTCAATCATATATCGCTCTGGACATTTTAGTTGGTTTTGTGAAGCTGTCACACTGATGTTTCTTTGATTCATCACTTATCTATCTTTTAAATGTTGTTGGTTTAAGCAACTGACTAATGCCCTTTTATTGTTCCTCACTAGTTGTCGAGAAGAAGCAAAATTATACTAGTGTGCACGAAGCAGTGAAAGCTGGTGATGTAGAACAGCTTGCATTGATGATTAAAAGTGGAGCTGGTGTTAACGAGGTGGATGTAGTCCACAAATTCACACCCTTGCACTGTGCTGCCCACTCTGGAAGTCTGGAGGTAAAACATTAGATTACTGTTTAGACAGAGCCAGGTTTTTGTAAGTTCATATTTCTTTCTTTGGGAGAGTCTGGACACAACATTGCTAGCTTAGGTCAAACTGAATCAACAATCCCTGCCTGCTTTTCTCATTAAATATATTCACATAGAGCAGAAGTACAGGATTTTAGATTTTTTTTTTTTCCCCTGAAGCCCCAGGCATTTCACCTAATCAGCTTTGTCAGATTTTACTAAATAGTTGATTTTCTTACTCAGCAAAATGTGCCTTATGGCCTCCCTTCCAGACTCATGACTTCCTTTTGTCCCTATTGTGTTTTCCTCTTCTCTTGAGGGACCTAGAAAATCCTACGGAATGTGTAAAATGCTCTGAAGGTGTTTGAAACAGATGAAAAGTGACATGAAAACATGTTCATTCTGTTTACCAGTGTTCCATGCCTCATTCTCTATAGAAATAGTCTTAATGCATTTTATTTTAATAAATTAAGAAGTTAAATAATGATGAAGAAATCAGCAGGTGCTTGCCTGAATGTTTTGAACTTCCAGAAAGGTTGAACTGCTGCATTCAACACATTGCCCTTCTTCTTTCAGCCTCCTTTTTCAGTCTTCATAGCAATCTAACTTTGAAGCAACAAGGCCATTCATGTCCCAAAGAAAAGCATGTAAAGTTCTTGCTAAGATCAAGAAATACAAAGTGCAGTGCTACTTCTGCAATGTAGTGAAACTGTCAAGAAAATGCTAATCATAATTTTGTCAGCCCCTAAACCAGATTGCTTATCCACCCTTTTCTGCCTCTGTAAATTCTGTCATTTTTCATTTGACTTTTTTCAATTATCTGTCATCTGTTTGTCTCGCAGCTCCTCGGTAGAAATAGTGGAGGAACCAGAGCTGAAGGATGGCCTGAAACAAGATAATAAATTATAATAGTATATAATAAAAAGTTTTAACTGTTTCTCAACCTGTCTCTGGACAGTCTATAAAGCTTTCCATTGCAAGCAATAGTATCTGCTGGAAGAAGTGAATAAAACAAAACTAGGCCATGGAAGAATGAGAAGAGAGATGGGATTATGTACACCTGAGGAGCCTAATAAATTAAATGAGGTTTTAAATTTAGTTCATGGCATTTTGCCTACCAACAATTTTAGCTGGAATTCATGTGAGGATGTTTACATTGTTTTTTCCAATGCTTTTACCTCATGCCATGTGAATATTCTCACAGATTCCATTTTAAATCTGGAAGAGTAAAATTAAGAAGCCATACTGTAAAGTCAATGCTAGGATCTGATTTAGTAGGTTATTTGCACATTTTGTACCCTTGGGTGAAACCTGGAAAGTATAACTTACTTGTGACTTTCTAATGCACAAATACCTGACTAAGGCATGCTCTGGGGTCTCATTTCCGTAGTGAAGTATTCCAGTACTGTTTTGAAATGTAACATAGACAGATAAATTCTAGTTAAAATGTGCCTCAGATACATGATATGAACAGCTAAATAAAGGCCACTTTGGTTTTGATTGAGCAGTGCCTTCACTGGTTGCTCTGGCATGGAGCTGACACAACTCGCGTGACTGTCAGAGGCTGGACAGCGGCTCACCTTGCGGCCATCCAAGGGCAGGATGCCTGCATGCAGGTACGTGTAAATATTCACCTCAAGAAAAAGTATGTAGGGCAGACCTTGATTTTGGACAAATTCATTATGAAGATCAGTTGAGGAAGCTCCTAAGGGAGCTATGAGTAGCTCATCTTGGTGTCTGGACATCTGGAATGAAGTCACTCCTTTTAAGACAAGTGCACTCATTTGCACTGTCTGTGCAAACAGATTATTTTGTGCAGTGCCAGGACCTTGAGGTCAGCCCAGAGTTATCCTGCTGATCATCATAACCTGTCCATCTAGACAGTGTTTGCTTTTTCAGCTTGTGAACTTCTGCTTTGCATTTCTTTTAGGCTTTATTAATAAATGGAGCAAATGCAGAAGCTCGGGATGACCGTGGGTGCACGCCGGCACACTTGGCTGCGGCCCACGGGCAGTCCTACACCTTACAGACCATACTGAGAAGTGGAGCGGTGAGACACTTCTGCGTGCAGTGCCCTAGTGCAGAGAGAGGCTGGAAGCTTTTCCCAAACAAAACTCTCCTTAGCTTAAACTGAGATTTAGGATTGTAGATTTATTGCTGTTGGCGAATTTATTTTTAGGGTAAATTTCCATTTTTTAAATGGTAATATACATTTAGTGAAATGATTCAAAAATCTAGAGAGAATCAATAATTTAGGGAAATCACATTCCACTGAGGATGTCATTAAATGAAGATCAGGTGCTGGGGTGGTGGTAATTTTTTGCAGTTGTACAAATCTTCTATAGTAAAGAAGATGTAAAGTTAAAAAAAAAATGAAAAAAAAGTTCAGTTGCATATTTAAAGAGTAATGACCAATGCAGGTCATTATGATGATAAAATATGACTAAAAATGCACCTTTTGTAAATGTATTAAGTAAAAGTGTGAAAAGTCTTGGAATGGGAACTGCATATATGGCATGAACTTTGAAAAATGTTATTTGATTTAAATAACACAATGAACAGCCGATTACTATATATAAAATTTCTCGTGTCTAAGATTCAGAAGTGAATGAATTAACCTGCTGCTTTCATTTTAGAATGTAAATGTTTCAGACAGGAATGACTGGAAACCTGTTCATTATGCTGCTTTTCATGGTCGTTTGGGATGTTTGCAGCTTCTTGTTCGATGGGGAGCATGTATTGATGATGTGGATAACAATGGAAACCTTCCAGGTATATCAGGATAAATCATACATTTTTAAGCCTTTGGTTTGCAGTTGTTGTGTTTTGTGATAATTGAGCAAATTTTAAGTAATGCATAGCAGCAACATTTGCTATTTGATTCCATGCAGTTAGCATGGATAGTCCATGTTTCTAATGATGGGAGGATTTATAAAATCCAAAGTATAGTTGTTGACAGTATCCCGTTCACCTCTTGCTGCTGCTGGCAAGGATCAGAGCTCATGGGTGCTGGAGTAGGGAGCAAGATGAGTCTGGCTGAGAGCACTGCATAGGGCAGCATCTCCCGTGTGTGTGATAAAGCAGGTGTGCCAAGTGGAGGTCACAGGAGGAGGGTGGGTGGAGCAGGAGGCAATTTCAGCTGCTAAGTGCTACTTTTTGTATTTGTGCCAGGCTTTAATGGCTATGCCACTGTGAGCAGGTTATGGTGTGTTCGTTCATCGTGATTTTTGGAATACTGGTCTTTCTCTCTTATCTGTAGTGTGTTCTCTTTTCATAATTATGAGCGTGTTCATTTTAGCACAAAAAATTGGCAGTGTTTATTCCTTGCTCTTCGTAGTTTCTCCAGTGTCCCTCTGCGTACCATGCCACTGCCTTAATATCCTCTGTAAGCTGAATGGTATTGTTCCTGTCTGGGGTTCTCATTGCATCCTTTCCCTTTTAGCATTTTCCTTCTTATGGTTTGTCACATTATTTGTTGCAAAGAGCATATTTTTTTCTCTATAACCTGGATAGAGTTCTCGTTTTAAATCCCTTCTTAAAATCCTTTACCCTCTATTAAGCTTTACTTACCTAGGAAACGGAGAGCTATGTTCTGTTTTGCAAACCTGGGTCTCGTTAGAAGTTGTGAGGCTCCTGCATCTCAGCAGGAGACCTGGTGCGTTAGCAAGAAGGGGTCATTATGTTAGGCACCCTGATGGCAGTGTAGGAGGCAGCTTTATTTGCATTTGGGAACACTTCCTCCATAACAGACTTCTCTGGAGAGATGGCAGATGCCAGCCCAGTTCTACTTCAATGCTCTGTGTATACTGGTTAGTAGAAAGTTGGTTATGTTGTATTTTGACATCTTACAGAAGCTTGATCTTCCAGACTGTTCTGTTTCATTTGATCATATTGTCATCCAAAGGAAAGAAGCAGCTTTGGAACATGGCTAGTAAAAGATTAGTAGAAGTGATATACTGTACAGACCAGCTTTGCCTCAGCTTGTGTAACAGCAGAGTGAACTTAAATTATCTTTACATGCTTCAGCTTCAAGATTAGCTGAACAGTGCTATTATTTTTCTTAAGAGAATACTGAAAGCAATTTTCTGAGGTTGCAGTGCCAGACATCTAAAACTTAAAAACTGGCCACAGTTTCTGCATATGTGTGTTACAGCAGAGGGTCTAATTGCCTTTGCTAATTTGCATGCTAATTTTTTGGAAGAAAAAAATCTTGTGGCTTATTCAACATACAGAATGGGCTGTGGTTGTTAATTCAACATTTTGTTTTCTCTCTGTATTAATTTTTGGGCCACATCCATACTTCTTTTATTGCTCACTAGTCAAACCTATTATAAATATTTTTCACACTCTTTTTTTCACTTGTGGCTTTGAGAAGGGTGAGTAGCATTAGCCTGACTTAATGAAAGGCAAGATGAAACACAGAAAAGTTGGAATACCAACACCAACTAACCACTGCCTATTTGTGATGCCTGAGACAAGGTTTTTCAAAGTTCTTGGCACTAAGCTGCATGTTTTGATGTTACTGTGTTAACATCACAGTGCCCTTTGACTTTAGTCTCAACTGCAGGTGCTCGGCATGACTGAGGATGGGATGGCAGAGTTACATGTTGGGTTCTGGCTGCTAAGCCACACACAGGTTAAAAGCCACCTATAAAAAGTTCCTTTGTGTGTATTCCGCAGCATTCCATTGAAACTGTGCAAAAAGACTTGAACAGAGCACAACTCTTTAATCTGTTTTCCCCTTTCCATCTTTGCAGAAAATGTTGAACTTTTCTGATTACTTTATGCACAGAACAAACACCTGATAAAAAAGTTTCATCCCAAGAGGTGAAGTTTTATCCTGGAGATTTTACCTATCTGAAAATGGATTCATAAGGGTTGAGTCAGTTTTTCACCAGCTGACTATTAATCAGTGCTTACCTTTAGCATGGTACCTCTTCTTTTCCCTTCTCCCCGAGTAACTCGCTCACTGAATAAAATTCAGAAAATGGGAAAAAGGGCCCTGATTTTAGTGAAGCTCAGATTTTGAGCAATGATCTGTACCAAAGTATTATCATCTTGCTGTAAAACCCATGTCCATCACCTTTTAGAGCAATTACGCTCTGGGAAGCTGTGGATGGTTTGCTATAGAGAATTTGTGTGTGCCCAAAATGAAGTGACATGGTTTTTCTAGATCCTGGGTACATTGTTTGTTGATTATGAAGATAGTGAGATTCTTACCTGGAGACAAACTGATCCTTTGGCCTCTAGAACATCAGCCAGCTTTTACAGAGCATTGTCATGGAGAACACATAATAAGCATTTATTTGTCAAGTTCTTCCCATTAATGGGACTAGAGAATAATTATTCGTTTCAAAATGATCAGCTTGTGTTTGGTACCCCTTATTTTGTTATAGGCTCAGCACTCTAGTAGTAATAAATAACTAAACCTCTTCATAGCCTGAAGGTCAGGTGAGGAATGTACCTTCAAATGCTTTACCTAGTAAAGTGCGTGTCACTGTCCTCCCTTTGTAGTTGGGGTGACTGAGGGTGTGATGCAACTTGTTTGTGGTGGAACAGTAGAGGTGGGCCTAAAGCAGAAATGGCCTTAACACCTAATCAAGGGCACCACTTGCTGTCCCTCCGTGATGGGTATCCCCAGGACAGCGAGGTCAGACAGCTGCTGAAGACTGAGATTTGTGTTCATGGGGAGGGTAAGACCCCAGCAGTGCACTCTCTCAGGTAGTGCCTGGTGGTCTGTTGGGAGTGTTGTTGTTTCCTGCAGTCAGCTCTGCCAGGGAGTCTCCTTTGCAGATCCTATCCTTGCCACCTTTCTTCTGCCTCCTTTGCATAGAGCTCATCGCTGTCCTGGATAGGAGCTGAACACGCCCAATTGAACCAAGGCTGCTCTTACTTGTGCAGTGCTGGGTGGCTCAAGTGCTGGTGGATGACCCAGATCTAACCAGCGGTGAGAGCAGTGCTTTCTCCATGGGCAGCAGGGCTCTGCTCTAATACACTTTGTTTCACCTTGTGCTGTAGCCCACTTGGCAGCAGCGGAAGGACACTTGCATTGCTTTAAGTTCTTGGTCGGGAAAATGGCCAGTGTCACACACACCCTGAAAGCCAGGAACGACCAAGGAGAGACTCCGAGGGACTTGGCTGAACGGTTCTATAAAGATAATATTCTGCAATATATTGATGGTATGAAAAAAGAGGGGGAGCATCCAGAGGCACAGGAAGGTGAGTATGCTTGCTACATTTACTGGTAGCTAAAGACTGGGATACTCAGTGTGATTTTATGAATGTCTTAGGTTTATCTGTGATCACACTGTGTTGCACTATGAATACCAGGTTGCCCATATTCTTTTTAGACTCCAGCAAAGATCCAGAAAAACTGTATAATTTTCATTAGTTTGCAGATCTGTCTGCGCAGAGTCTCTTACTTGCATTGAATAGCAACTTAGCTTGAAAACGTCCCACTGAAATTAAGGTTACTTGCTAACTAGCAATACTATAGCAGTCAGAACAGCCAAAGGATGCAAATGTGGCAAGGTCTGTAAGGAGAACCCTCAGCAAAACACAGATATGAGAACTGCACCTTCATCTCTCTACTTCTGGGAACTTACTGTCCTTATCTGCTAGTCTTTTTTCATTATGCATAAAAGTATATTATCTGTAGTCCTTGTCTATAAAGATAACTAGAAAAATCAAATTGTCTGTATGAGTATGAGAAGTAAAATAGTTTATGTATTTGGAAATGAAAACAGGCAAATTACTCCAGTTACTACCAGGAGTACAATCGCAATCATAAAACAAAGCTATACTTGTTACTTCAGGTCTATGAAATTAATTTCTTAACTGTAAGATGCCTGTAGTCATAAGCAAGACATGTTTAGTCAAGTCTGTGGTGAACGCTGCTGGTTACACAGCTGCATTTTGCCAGTTAAGGTGCACTAGCCTCGTTAAATACAAAGCATCCATACGTGAGTTGTGATGAGAGAGGCCAGCTGTGAGAGACGAATACCAGCACGTTTAGTGGAATTGCTGGCATCTGTTTGGAAACATGTGCATTTCATTTTCAGTTTTAGCCTTCCCAGCTCATGACGCTGCTTTCAAAGGGGACTTGTTAGTGCTTAGAAGATTAGTGAGAAGTGGAGTAATCAATATCAATGAGCGGGATGATAAGGGATACACTCTCATGCACAAAGGTCAGTAATTACTATCTGTGTTTCAGCTTGTTCCTGTTCGTTGCTGACGTGTTTACTTTGTTTTTCAAGTGGCTGCTCATCAGATAAACTTCATGAAAAACAGCATCTCATTTCCTGAGGGCTCAGAAGTGCAACCCCAGAAAACATATTTTGTGATGTTTGTGTGTGTAGGTGTCACTTTAAAGACAAAGTAACCAAGCTGAGGTCAAGAAAAAAGAGTTTATAATAGAGAGATATCAACATCTAAAAAGGAAAACTAAATAGTGTTTGGTTTTTGTTGTTGTTGTTTTTTAGGTTTTTGTTTGTTTGGGTTTTTTTTTTGTTTGTTTAAATCAGGCAAAATGTGGCTTTTAGAAATTGGTTAAGTATAAGAATGGTCTGTATTGTGGCCTGGGGCTTTATTTACTGAACATGGCAGTACTGTGGGGATGTTTTGTAAAAACCACAACAAAATCATTTGGTAGGGTGCTGCGAAGGAAGGTGAATTTCTGGTGTCTAACACCTTGACGTGTAGTGGAGTGCTAGCACTTACAGAAAAAATAGTCCTCTTGTATTTGGGCATTTCATATTAATGTCTGAAAGAGAAGAATGGGAAAGGAAAGAAACAGGGAGGCATTTTTGTAATATGCTTTTACCGCTATTTCCCATGTTTGGTTTTGAGTAGATATAATGATAGAATTTTTAAAAACATAATTGAAGTTCTCATAAAAAAAAAGATATGTAGTGATTTTAAAATGTTTTCTATGTTTTTTCCCACTTTCTTTTCTTGGAATGGTGCTAACCTACAATTGTATCATCCCCAGACTTTACATTGTGATATTGTAATTTCGTTTCCCTATCTCAGTAAGAAGACAAATATAACAAATATCCAAAAGGGAGTGCTGTCAAGAAATTAATTTACTCTTCCTTGAGAAAAATAGTGTACAGTTTCAACCAGACTTGCCAAATATCATCTTCCGTATGTGAGACATCACTCCTGGCACCACCTGGTATGAGCAGTGGCCACGCCAGATCATATTAATGGGCTTGTGTGAGGCTGCTGCTGAGAAGCGTTGCCTTGAGTGTCTGCCCTAAGAAATAATGCACCTATAGCTCCAGCACAAAGCCCGGCTGCTCTCCTCCATGAGACAGCTCTGCACACCACAGGTTGGAGCAACCAGCTGTGTTTGGTGCATGGGAGCCTAAAGCCAGGGAGGGGTGACAGCACTTTGCTGCCAAACTGTGACACACAGGCCTTACTGCAAGAGAGTGTGAGGCAGCAGTGATTTGTGTGTCTCATGCTCAGCACATGGAACTGGGCAGGTTTAGTTTAACTTGTGTCCAGGAAGAGCTGTCAGTACATTTCTGGAACTAGAAAGAGTCACCAAGCCACACTTCCCCAAAACTCTGTGTACCTGTGTGATTTGAGCATCTTGACACATAGGCTTCTCTTGAATCAGTATCTCCCCTGTGGTGTCTTAGTGAGTCCAACCTCTGGCATGTCAAAAAATGACAAGAGGAGGACATTTTAGGTTTGAAGCCCTTCAGTTGTATATAACTGACTTGTGTGCACGTTCCTTCCTTTAGCTGCTGAACAGGGGCATACCCATTGCTTACAGTGGTTGATTGAAATGGGAGCTGACTGTGACATTACAAATGATGCTGGAGAGACTCCAAAGGATGTAGCCAAGAGGTAGCAGTACATATCCTGTAGCTCTGACATTTATTTACTTACTATTTGTGTATCAATATCATGTCAGCTTTGTTGGAATTAATCCTGATTTTCAGTGATGGAGAAAGAACAGATCAGGCCCATGAATTCCAGCTCTGAGTGATAAGCAAAGCTGTAATGTAGCTATGAAAGGTTTTAATTTTTCCTCATTTTATTTTAATTTTATTTTCAGCAAGGTCAGACATAAAGAAGGAAAACTAGCTGATCTGAAAAAGGAGAGCTGTGAGCCAGTATGGTCACAGTTTGCCGTACAAAGTAATTGAGCAGTAGTGGAGGCCAGCTGATTTTTGCATTAATAAAAATAATGCAGTTTCTGATGAGAGTCAATTAAGAAATCCTACAAAGGAAAAAGATACCTCTGATGTAGGAGTCATTTGCATAAGATTTCATTGAGGCAGAGCTCATATCATAAGAATATTACAAAAAGCAGATAGATAGCTGCTCATAGTATGTGTACCAGTGCTCCCTTTAATCCTGAAACCCCTCTGATAAATGGAAACATGGACAGTTTCAGAGAGTTTCTATCACACGTGTTTTTCCAGATGATGGGGATATTTCAGTGTAGGTTTAACTGTTCTCTGTGCAGATGTGCCCATCTGGCAGCTGTGGAACTTTTGATACCAAGAACTGGAGACAGTAACTCTAGTGATGAAGAACTAGATGCAAAGAACATAAAGTTTTTTGAAAGACATGGTGTGGAAGGGAGTACAGATAGCAAAGAAGATTTAACCCTGGATAAAGCAGAGAAAAGGAACGCACGCAGTAAGCACTGTATTCCCATCATTCCTTGTTTGAAAAAGTTGGTATGAAGACATTATAGTCCTAGTTGCACAGTTCCTGCTAACTGCTGGGACCTTTCTGTTGTAAGGTATTTTTTTGATAGTTTCTGATAGTTGACAGGATATCTGTACCACTGAGCATTCAAACAAATTGTGGAAAATTAGCATAGCAGAGGGCAATCAGAACATATTTGTTACACCATTTTAATCCATGTTGGTGAAACTATATTGGATTGCTATTTGCTTTTGAGATCTCTTTGCAGCGTGGGTGTCAGCTGTAGCTCAGTGTTTGCTGAGCAGTGTGATTTCTGGTCTGTGTTTGTGAGACTTTTTCTAGACTACGGGATTCTATCATGACTGCTTTGTCCATGAAGTTTACCTACCTGGAAAACTCTGTCTTACAGTAAGGGCCTATCACAAGATTCAAGAACTTCAGCAACTTCTAGAAATTGCCTACAGCAACTACAGACAGCTGGGAGGAATAACTGAAGAGGAGAGGAAGATGAAAAGAGAAGAAAGGAAAGTTGAGAAGTAAGGTCATTTTGCCTTCCTAATGTTTAACTTCTTGGGGCCCATTTTAAAGCCTTTTTTAATGCTGACATACACTCAAATTTGCTTTGGCCAGTCTGTCTTTTCCAGTTGCCAGCTTTAACCAGGTCAAAAAGAAATGGACTGCAGCAATTTGTCTGACCATTTCTAGACTTCTACTACCAGCTCAACAGAAGTGCTTGATAGGTCCACTCTTCCTGGGCAAGATCACGTGTTCATCCTTCAGGTTTTCCTGCAGCGTATGTGCACTAGGTCTGATAAGTCCTGGCGGTTTTGTTTCTGCTGAGGATGCCAAAGATGTGTATGCACTTTAATAAATCTGAAAAAAGGCATTAGTCTTAGCATGGCTCGGATGGAAGTGCATATACAGCAGAAATTATTCAGTGACCTGCTACATTTCTGTGTCAAGGGCCATATGTTTCTATGCTCAGGAAAACATTAGCTTGTATCCAGACCACAGAAAAAAAAAGAACTATCAGCAAACCTGCCCTTGCCTGTGAAGCACTATTCATAATGTCTGTCTAATTCTCAGTGTCTCCATTAAATCAAAGGGTTCTGTTAGACTGGTCAGGTGATTTGATGGACAGTCTGTGTAGATCTGAAGAAGGTAATAGGTGGCACAAATTGCCATTAAGTAGTTTGTTTTACAGCCATATCTGAGCAAAGAAACTGAGGACAGAATTTCTTTTGGTTCCAGGTCACCCTTAGACTCAGCCCAGGCTGAAAGTCCATCTTGGTTAACTTGATAAGTCTGCAATAGCTAACAGATACCTGCCTCTGAGTTAGTGACCTTGAGCTCCTTTTTAGACTTCTTGGAGAGACGTAGGCACTTTCATGGCATAATTAAACGTGTATTTCAGGATGTGATTCATCACTTCTAGGAGTTTCTCTCCTGGCTTCAAAGGAGGAGGGTGACCAGCTGAGGTGTTGATGCCTATGTTGGAGAAATCTGTTTTCAATGATGGAAAAGTCACTGTTGACTAAAGGCATACATTAGCGTTCATTTTGGATAGAGCAGTGCCTATTAGAGGGCTCTGATGAGGCTCTATAAGGGGCATTGCTTTCTGTGGCATAGGTGGCTAAACTAGAAAAACTGTGAGGCTCTGAAGAGTCTTTCTCACCTGTAGATGCTGGAAAGCATCCCTAGCCCCAAACTATCCTTTTCAAGTGGAAATAGTGCTTTTCAGCATACCTACCTACCCTTCTCTGTGGATAAACTCCAAGATGCTTGTATCATAGGCCAGAAAACACCATTTTGCTAGATTAAAAGCAGGAGTTGCTACTTGGGAAGGCCACTGTAACAGATTTTGAGAATTTCTGCTTTAGTCCTGTTTTCTGGCTGTAAGAGGCCTTGTGTGAACCACTGCACAGTGCTTTAACCAGGCTGCATTGCATGGAAAAAATTGCCACCATGTGTGTGCCACACAGTTTTGGAGCTGTGCCTCTTTAATTTGAAGCGTGCAAGAAGTTGGCTGTCCTCTGAACACTGAGAGCAGGCCACTCTTGCAGTGTCTGTAAGGCTGGTAGGTAGCTTTGGGACCCATGAGTCAGGAATTCTTCACTCTGGGAAATGCCTTACCTCTTGATGAGAGCTTTCCTGCCATCCTGTTTGAATCCACAGGGCAGATGTCTCCCTTTTTACTTTTACCGATCTTCCATCTTTGTAGTTGTGCTAATTCATCCTAATGTAGGAGAGAGCCAGCTCAATTCCAGATGACTCAGTTGCTGAGGTCAATTGCTGTTGTAATAAGAATATATGTGAATCATGTCTCAGCTAAACAGTTTGAGGAATCTCAAGTAATTAGGAGCCGCTGTGGGTGTGACCAGTGAGATCCTGTGCAACTGTGTATAAACCAGTGCATCAGTTTCTCTTGAGTAAGGGTCACGCAGCTGTTATTTGAGTATTCCTCATCCATGCCTAAGCCAATCAATTGGAAGGATGTAGCGGCACCAGATGTAAATGAAAAAGCTGCCCCTGACCCTTCCAGAATCCCAGCCTTAAGCTTTTTCTCTATTTTGTAATAACGTAGCTGCTCCTTGGGCACTTCTTTCTCTCCCACAGCTGGAGATGGACCCGGTCACAGGCTGCCCGAGCCCTGGGCTCGGTGTGTGGGCAGACGTCTCCATCTCGTGGTCAAATTGTGCTGAGCACAGCTGGTAGCGGAGAGGGAAAAGCTGCTGTTTAGAGCTGTTACAAAGGGTCTGGAGCCAGGAGCACAGCTGGTGTGAGGAATACTGCACTGCTTTCCGCCTGACTAACCTGCTCCGTGGCAAAGGCACAGGACCACGTGGAGTAGCCAGGGCAGGTTTGGATGTACTTCATGCTTTGCTTGTCTCCTTTGCTTTTGACAGGGCTGTGAGGGAGCTGGAGGCCCAGCTGGAGTATGAGCGAGTCAGGCGGGAGAAGCTGGAGAGCCAGCTGGATGACTACCGTGCTGAGATAAGCCACCTTAGGGAGAGCCTGGAGAAAACCTTCATCCCCCCTGCTGTCCCCATGGTGAGTGCCACACTCCCCCAGTGCATGGGATAGAGGCTACTGACTGTTGCTTGTGCATGTTTGTTCCTTCTAAAATTCCCAGGCGTGGTGCTAGGCAATGCTAGAGAAAATGTGCTAGCAGCTTTTAGCTTAGGACATGGAAGTGAGCAGAAGCCTTTGTCTGTCCTAACAGTGTCTCTGCTGTGAAAGGATATCAGTTTCTCTTTGTACCCTGGTGGAGAAGCACCAATATTGTACATATTAACAAAAGTAATGTACTGACACCAGAGTACTTCCATATGCATATACAGTGACTGGCAGTGCCTCTTGGCTGGTACCTGGTACTTCAGGAAAGGTGTCATCACCTAAAGGGGTTGCCCAGCCTGTGGGTTGAGAGATCATAACCATGGGTTCCCAGAAGGGGACAAAGAAAATAACAGGGTCTCACTTCAAAGATGATCTACGTCGCAGAGTCAGCCAGGCATCCTGAGTGAGAGTCCAGGATTTCATAGAAAGTTTGTGCAGAGAATTCAGTCTGTTTAGGAAAGGAAAAGTACATGTGGCATGGGAAGTTCTCAGACAGAGAGGCTCCATTTTGAATTAAATATTAAGGCCTTTTTATATGACAGAGACGTAAGAGGGAAGAGGACACCACCTCTGCAAGCCGCCAATAGATGCCGATGTTTCCATTTATAGTTTTTCACTTTTCACCTGCATAGCTTGTATAGCCAATAGATGATGAGGTTTCTATTATTTCAGACCATTTTTTATTTCCCAGACTATTTTCCACCTTTTCAGTCAATTGCTTCTACAGTGCCTTGTTTTTGTGCTTCTATTGGTGGTATCTTGGTATGGCTCTGAATTCTAGGTACCGCAGCTGTACTTCAGAGGCCAGCTGCACTTTTCAAGGATGCTTCTGGTTCTCAGCCTCACAATTCCCTGGCTGGCAGATGTGTCCTTTGTCAGCATTTTTCAGCTGGTGTTTTTTTCCTGGTAATTTTCCCCTTGTAACCAGGTCGCCTTTCTGGCTGCTCACATTAGGTGTCAACCTGATGTGTCAGGCCCCACCCCCTGGCTGGCAGGTTTTGTAGCAATTTAGGATATTTCTTTTGCTTCAAAACTCCTTCAAAACAGGTTTGTTTCCCTCTCTTTTACACCAGACTGGGAAGTGAGTTGATGGAGGACTGTAGTACAGGACTTTATTGATGTGAGCAGTGGCTGATTGCAGAGAGTGTTCTTGTGTGCCATCTGCTATCATCCCAATTATCCAGCCCTCTCACAGCAAAGAATATACAGACAGACATGAATTATTGGTTGGCTTAGCAGGCAAACACAGAAAAACTATTGCTTTTCAAAAAATTAAATCTTCAGGATAGATCAGAAGTTCACATGCTAATTTTGGGGACAGACGTTTCAGACCTTTTGCTGCCAGTATAACTCTCAAAAATTGATGTGACAGTCAAAATCCCGTTTTTCATGTTTCTACCATCCAATCGTCAGCCTTGGATGAAGCACCTAAATTCCTTCCCCTATGGGTGTGGGGACTGGTGTGCAGTAACATTGTTGGTTCCTCTAAGGAAAAGATACCAGTGGAAAAGGCACATGGCAGGGTTGTTCTTGGAGCTTTGCCCAACTCCCCTGGCCATTGCACTGCCTTGTCTTTGTAACTGTATGGCTCTGCTATATCCAGGATAGAAGTCAGGCAAGGACTCACCACTGGCAACATGGGCAACTGAGATTTAACTCCTTTGTCTGCCTAGAGGAGTCAAGAATACCCATCCTGGAGGAATGTTCTAAACAGCCCAATATTTGCTCTTGTGAGATGGAGCCATATTCATTCCCCAGTGGGCAGCTGTGCAGTGTGACCACTGTATTTCAATATTCACTGGTCCAGAGGGAATGAGTCAGACAAAACAGCTTTTTAAGTGGATTAGGGTTCATGAAAAAGGACAGGAATTTTCATCCCAAGAATTTTAGTCCTTCTGTTGTCATCATCTGACCTCAGGCTAATTAACAGCTTGCTTTAAGACATGATTCATTATACTTTCCTGGCAGGTTTAAAAATTTAGAACAACTATGGCATAGAGTTGCCCCATTCCTAGGGTGGAAGAGTGGCTGTAGTTGTTTTTACCCACAGCAGTCTGAAAAAGTCTAGCTGAGCTTTAGGTTTATTGGCTGGGACTGGAGACAACTACCAAGGCAGGTTGATTTTCAAGAACAGTTCTGAGTGACTGCTACAGGCAAGGGGCCTTCAACTTACACTGCTGTGCTGCCATCCCATGCCCTGGGACTATGCTCTGCCCCCAGCTGCAGTCTGCACAGAGTGTTCTGAGGTTACTCACAGCCATAGATTTTAAATCCTCTCAGTGTTTGCTGTTTAATGGCTGAAATATCCTTTGTTTCAGGAAGGTGAGACAATTGCCCAATCTTGCAAAGACAAAAAGAAAATAAAGAAGCAGCCACCCTGCAGCCCAGGAGGAGTGTTTGTGAGGCTACGCTGAGGAACGACCCTCCAAGGAGGGGCAGGAGACTGCAAAGGTAGAAAGGCAATATTCCACAGAATGCAAAGTGTTTGCATGGCCCATCTGCACAGATGAGTTGTGGTTCTCTGCCTTTCACTGAACTATGGTTTTAGTTCTCTAGATCTATGGTGCAGCAGAGAAAATGTGGTTTAGCAACAGCTTTGCACATTATAAATTGACATTTCAAGACTTAACAGCAGCAATGTCATAGGCCCTCGTAGTTCTGAGAGAAGTACCTTTGTTTCCTGGTCTATTTTGTACTGTGACCCTAGAAAGGAAAAAGTGCACATCATGTCCTAGAATATTCAGATAGGGGACCTCCAGTGTGGAAGCAGAAGACAGTCTCTGGGATAATTACTTCTCAGCTGCAGACAGGTACCAGGCACCTTGATTTTCATCTTCAAGTCATTCCTAAAGAAGCCAGGAAGTGACTCCTTCATGAGGCGCCACATGAACTGCAGCAGCAGGCCTCTGACTCAGGACTGAAGAGTTTACTAGGTCATGGGGCACGTTGTGGTTAGAAATGGCAACCCTGACCTCTCCTCCATACCTAAAAAAACACTCAATGACTACACATATAAAATTTTTTCTCTCATCTGTGTGTTATTGTGAAGTTATTTTCCCTTTGGAACTCTCATTTTGAGATTATTTTTTTTAGTGCTCAGGTTCTGATATGTCCTTTCCTTGAGTGCCAACGCAAACAGTCTCTGAGAATTTCAGAGGTACTGAAAAATAAAGATCAATGTTTTTGTGTGCACAGTGAAGGAAAGGCACACTGACTAACAGCATAAGCCCTGGATCAGAGCTAAACAGAAGAAATTCAGTCTCAAGAGCCCACTTCAGGGTGTATGAGATGATGCCGGTGAGAAGCTGCAATAGATGAGCTCTTTCCTACCTCACCATTGGTGCTAAACTTTCATGTAGGAACACTCAGGTAGTCAGACAGCAAATATAAGAAATTAATTTTATTTTCTTGAAGATGATAAATAATTTAATGCACAGAATATAAGAATTAGCAGAATACCAGCAAGTTCAATTGTAAACAGAATAAAACTTCAATAAAAAAAAATTGCCACTGCTCACTACTACATAGTCCTTAGCCCATAAAGGACCTATTCTTACTTCCAAGTTAATCCAGAAGGACTCTTTAAAAATTATTATTTTACTACAAGAATCAAACCATGCGTATGCATTTGTACTCAATGAGCTGTGACTGCTTCAGTTTTGAAGGCATCCACCTGCCATGTTGCATCTCTGCAACAAAAGTTTTCAAGTCCTTGTAGAAGGTAGATGGGTCAGGATTACAGAACAGTCCCAAGGAGTGTGGAGATGGGAGGAGGATCACCACCACCACCACACTGGCACCACTGATATGCTGAGTATTTCCATGTTACAAGCCTCATACTATACCCAGAAAATATGTGTGGGTTCGTTAGAAATACTCTGCACTACCCAAAGGGGGGAAATTAAGAGAACTTATCTGCCCCAGGGCTGTTGACTTCTAGGGTTACAGGAATTGCAATGGAGACATTTTAGTTGTACATAAGATTTTAACTTTATGTAAACCAGTTTTCGAGAAAAAAGAGGTTCTTTTAGTAAAGGCCTTGGATTGTGGTTTTATATATGTAGATAAAAACCCCAAAGGGCCAGGCTTCAATCCATCAGAAAAGTGAGGAACAGACTGAAGACAAAAACCCAGAACCTATTTAAGATTAATATACTTGGATCAGAGTAGATAGGTTAGAATCTGGTATTAGTATCCCCATACTGGGAACACTAATTTGAGAATTGTATTCGCATTTCAAGGGCATATAGAATGTTTAATGTTTCCATTTTAAGAAGAGCTGAGAGTGAGAATGTTGGAAAACCAAATTTAATTCTAAAAAACATTAGGAAACACTTTGTGGTATAGAATAAGAAATACTTTGAAATAAATACATTATTGAACAAGAGACACCAAAATAATACTATTTGGCTACTTCCCCCCAATTATTTTGATCTTTAGTGTTACATATTCAGAAAACATTTTTCTTATAGGGCAAGAATATCAAATCAAAAAGGTACAAAGGTTGTCTACAGTGCAAACACGATCATCCAACTACTGTTGGCCTAGGTGGCCTTTTCTCTCTGTATTAGATGCAGTCATTCCATTCAGAGCTACTTCCAGAACCTGTAAAATCCCAGTGCTATTGCCAGGCAAGTGAACACTGAAGCTGTTAAAAAAAAAAACAAACCCAAAGAAAGGAAATAATTAGCTGAATGCTGAAATGTATCACTTTATACATACAGGAAATTAGCTGCAAACAGATGGAAGAAAATGGTAACAACTCTAGAGCAGAGCCTCTTAAACTTCCTGAATTGCTGCAGGCGTGACAGACCAATTGGAGAAGACAGTGGCTTGCCTTAGATGTCATACCTTGCACTGTGGTGGTGAGATGGGGGGCCGAATTCAGCAGCCTGAGGAACCATGTTTTCAGGGACACATCCAGACAGCTACACTGGATACTCAGTGCACCACAGGCTACAGGAACTTCTACTATTGGAAGCTGTATTACAGAAGATGCTGTACCAGGTCTTGCATCAGACATGGTTATAATGATTTCCCACTGAACCAAATGACAATGAACTGACAATACAGGTATTGACACAACACTGGGACATCCAGGCAGCACCCCTGACAAGTTGTCTTTCGGATTTGTTATGCTGCTGTTTCAATTATTGTTAGAATAAAGCTAATTACGTTTCCCTTTCAATTTATTCTCACTTCCAAATATACTGCATTACTCTCTTTTTATCCATCTCCAACACAATAAAAACTTCACTGGTTGTGTGTATATTGAGAAGACAACCACAAATCAGACTGAGATTTGTTCTGCTTGGCAGGGGAAAGTACAAGTGCTGCCACACTGAACTGTATGTCTCAGGAGACTGAATGGGAAACAGAACTGGTCACTTGCAGACCAGTCCTGAATGACAGCAAACTTTCAGGGTAACCCAAATGACCTCAGGAGAACTTCTGTAGCAACTCTGCCACATCAATGGCTGCTGCAGCAAGCAGAGGTACTATCAGATGGTTAAGGCATTTAAGGTTTTTTTGTTGGCTGGTTTTTTTGGTTTTTAAATTTTTGTTTGTTTGTTTTGTGTGTTGGAAGGGTTTGTTTGTTTTTAGATCATGTCCCTATTCCTCCTAATCCCAGGTCTGGGCACAATCCTAGTCCTAATGTGGCATGCTCCCACTTCTTCTGTGTTCTGTATCATACTTTTTCCAGCTGGGAGGAGATCTCCCCCTGCCCACTCCCAGTTGTCTGCTCCTACTGACTTCTTTCAGCATATACTCCTGAATAAAATGTTTTACATCCAAGATACAGTGCTGGCACTCACCTCCTTGCCTATCACGTACCTGCCAGATAACGTATGGTATCAAGTTTATTCGATTCCATGAGTGTTTTTAAGGAAGCTATTTCAGTGTCAATTTTATTACTGATTTCTGAGATAACGCTGTTGGTACTTGAATCCTGAAACATTAAAAGATAGCATATATATGACAATGGTGTTTAACCCTTTCAGCTTTGCAAAGCTGAACTAAAATACTATGCTACTAGCAACAAGAAATTAATTTCTAACCTCTGAAGTAAAACATTACTAACTGCTAAGAGACCTTAGAAGACACAGAACACCATTTAATACAATCCAGGAAGAATACTGAAGTGACAGAAAGAGAGAAAACTCTGATGATCACAGAATCACAGAATGGTTTGGGTTGGAAGGGGCCTTAAAGACCATCTAGTTCCAACTCCCCTGCCATGGGCCGGGACACTTTCCACCAGACCAGGTTGCTCAGAGCCTCATCCAGCCTGGCCTTGAACGCCTCCAGGGATGGGGAGTCCACAACCTCTCTGAGCAACCTCTGCCAGTGTCTCACCATCCTCATGATACAGACTTTTGTCTGATATGTCAGTGCATCCTAAAGGAGACATTCTACAGCACACAGAACATTATTCATACATTTCTGAAAAACAAAAGTTTAAGCATTTACAAGCTGTATCCCAAAAAGGAAGGAGATGCTGAAGATGGGACAAGTCCCTCTTCAGCCTCTTAGACTTTGGTGCCATCTAGCAGCTTTTGAGGACTTCCAGCCCTTGAAATGCTTGGCTGCAGGCACCTGGACCATCCCTCTGGTACAGCTCATCAGCTAACACTGGGAAGGGCAGCATGACATCGCACATCCCACCTGTAACAGCCTGCAACAAGGTACTTGGGAAACAACAAAAAAGGCTTGCATGCCTCCCTCTGATGACTGGTGTTCATCCCTAAGGCAAGAAACACCTGCAACAGCCATGAGTGATACAGCCCAGCCTCTTGCTTAACCATATCCAAAAACCTATTAACTTCCATGACAGTTTGTACATAAAATGCAATGTGTAATTGTATTCTGCTGGCTATTAATCAGCTTTATTCAATACTTACTTTTTTATGAAACTCTGTAGTTGCTTCCATCAGTTTCCTCTCCTGATCTGTAAACTGTGGGTGGAAGGTAAATTATAACTGTAGTAACAGAAACATGACACAGAACTGATAAGGACATCTCTGCAGACCAACTTACCATATCTGTCACCCTGCTCCTCTCCAGGTTTATGTCCAGCTTGCTGTCAGCACGGATTTTACCAGTTTCATTCTTTAAAAAAATAAAGATTACGAAAATAACTATTTACTTTCCCTAATAGGGGCGTGTATTTACTTACCATTAGTTTTACTTACCATTAGCTGCTGTTTAACTTGATCTAATTCAATTTTCATTTTCTAAGTGCAGAGAAGAGAAAAAAAGAAAGATTTTACAAATTCCGGAAGCTGCTAACCAAATTAATCAGTCATCTAAGTGTTACCACTGCATGCATGCAATTATTCTTCTCTAAGGTTCCTCCCAATGGAGCAATTTTTTCTTGATTAACTAGCCTCAATAACGTGTTCAATTGTACAGCCACATGTAATCTGCTGGCAATTTTGCTCAAAATAAAGAGATTATTTTCTAAATATGATGATCTTGTTATTCTGAGACTAAAGACAGCAGAGAAATACTCAAATGCCATCAAGAAAAAGCAAAATGTATCTCAATCACCAGATTAATTAAATTGTTGCAAAGAAATGCCTGACTCCTCTCCCTGCAGTATATGTTTAATGGCCACAAACTACCAGAATTACCTTTAAATAAAATTACAGAAGATGATTGTAAGATCTGTAGATTTTTTTTTCTTTACAGAAAACCTGAGCAAGTCTTATGTGAAATATATTTTTATGTGATCTCAGAAGTTGTAATCTTTAAGCTCTTCAACTGTGATGGAAGTATCCAGAATTACTTTTACATTCATGTTTTGTTCCACAAAAATGTACAACATGTAAGCCCCAACATATATTGCAATTAAACTGCTTAATGAAAAATATATATTAGTACCTCATTCTCTGCTCTCAAGTTTGCAAATTCACTTTTCTCCAGGATGACCATATCTTTTCGAATGGAGTCCAAATGTGCCATTATCTGCTGTAAAGTTATCTCCTTTGAAACAATAAAATGCCATTGATTATGTTGCACACTTTCTGGCAAGTAAAGGAAAAATTTCTAGGTCTGAAATTATGAAATTAGCTGCTTCAAAGCGCAAAAGTGGGGAGCCTCTCCAACAAGGAAGTGACAGAAACAGAATTTCATAGCTGCAATTTGTTTGGAAGACTCAAGAGATTTGCATTTTGTGCTCCTTCTGTTGCTTTAACGCACCAACTCTGAATTTAAGAAAAAAGGACCGAGGTATTAGTCCAAGTAGTTATGAAATGAAATATACCTGAAACTACAGATTAGACCTTTAGTCTCTTCCATTTTCAGTGAATGTTCAGTAGCCTCAGAAGCATTAATTTTTAGTTTGAATGCAGTTCCTAATAAGCACTTCTACTTCTTGCCCACACTCATCAAAAGCCTAGGTCTCACACCATCCTCTCAGCAGTGAAGTCAGACACAGGTAAAAACACTGCTAAAAAAGCACTGAAAAGAGTCTTCCTGGGTTCCGAACTAACAAGTTCAGAAATCAATTGCTATTTATAAACTACAGAGGAAAAAAACCTCCAGAAAATAAAAGAAGAAATGCAGTACACTTTAGAATCTTGAAAGCAGTAATACTCCTTCAGTCACCATAAGGAAGTTACTTTATTATTTATGGAAATGTCATAACGACACTGACATATCGCTGTGGGATTCTACCTTTAAAGCTGAGAGCCAGCAAAACGAAGAGCTCTCATTCAGACTTACAAGCCAACAGTATTTCTCAGATTTTACACTGAACTAAATTCATTAAAATATACCCTGACCAAACTTCCACTGAAGTCTGACTGCTTCGTTGAACACAATGATATTGTTACAACTCCTGGGAAAACTTCAGCAGCATGGTTGGCCACAGCCACTGGAGTGTCTGGTTTGGTTTTGACCTGTGGCAGCTCTGCCTCCCTGAGCTAGGCACAGTTTATGTGAAAGAACAGGGCCAGGACTGTCCCACTGGATGGGGTGGACAGAGCCACTTTGATTTAGGAGGCAGAGGTTTTAGCCACCTGGACGTAGTCTGTGCTGTGTCATGCGCCCTTGGGGACAGTGGGTGGGCTCTGCATGACTTAGTTGTTGGTATAAACCTGGTTGTCTGTGCTGGCCAGGTCAGCACCTTGGTCTGCATTCCATTCAACGCCACTTGGGCGTTTCCTTCATTGAGGTATCCAAGTCCATGTCTGTGGACATACCTGGAGGCAGCAGGTCAGTTAAGCAGCATGGCAGCCTTTCCTGCTGATAGTAGAGGTGATGCCAAGTTTTGCTTTAGCAAACGAACAAAATAAAAATAACTTAGTTTTTCTTGTAGGGTAGACATCTGGGTGGGATGACGAAGTTCTGATGCACAGTAATGGTCAGGAAGCCTGTGCAAGCTGAAATCACGGGCCATTCTTCTTCAATTACTTAATGCAATTAAGCATTCACTCCTGCTTTATTTAACCTGCTGAGCCTTTCTTCCAACAGATTTCTATCTTACTGGCATTTAGTTCTAATAAAAGTTGTTTAAATTTTGTTCTTCCTCTAAATCTCAGAAGAAGACAAGAACTTCTGTTTCTTCATTTTTTTCCCCTCAAAACGGAAACCTCTCTTTTTGGAAATCCTATTGTATGCAAAGTCATGATAATCAAAGATATAATTTGCACGGAATTGTATTAGGCAGAAACATTGATTTTTATAGTGTAGTCAGTGTTGAGACTGAATATTTCAAGATGGGATGAGGCTCTTCAGGGTAAATACAACTGAAGTTTTCCTAGGAATTGCAAAAACCTCACTGTGTTCAACGAAGCAGCCAGACTTCAGCAGAAGCTGGGTCAGGGCATTTAACTATAATTTAAAACCCCAAGTGAAACTTAGGGAAACCTGGCACAGTGCCCTAGCAAGGGCTGCTCACTTGTGCTTTGAAGATGCGAGTATGAGCTGTTACAGCTACACACCACAGATTGGTTTTTACCTGCTGAGCCTGTGTGACCATGTCCTTATAGACGGTGTCCAAGCTGACGTTCGACAGGGTTATTAGTGCCGACACGATGGTCTCTGCCTGCTCCTTCCCAAAGCCTAGAGGGCAACAGAAGTATGACAAGTTAAGGTGCTGTCAAAAATCTGGATGAAGAACAAGAGCTACACAATAACCCAGGACAAATGCCTTACCTAAGTACAGTGGCACATGGGAATTCACACAATTCCTGAAAACTGACAGCCAGGACCCAGTCCCTGTGACTTTTAACTAGTAAAAACACAGACTGCAAAAATCTGAAGCATGTTAACTTTTAATATACTAAAAGTCTATACAGGCAGCTGACAGAAAGACCAAATTTCTGTACAAGGCTTAACCGTTCACGCGTTATAAAAATAATTCAGCAAAATTTTACTTCACAATGAACTTCCACAGATTCTGGTAAAGCCAAACTTACCTTGAGCCATAAAGCATGCATCCTACAGAGTAATAACAGGTAATTATGCATATATTGGAATTGTTCTGCACAGATATGAACACATGCAAAACTGATTTTAAAACTGCTGCATCCATTGCTTCTAGAATGTACTCAAACTGAGATTTTTGCTTTCTGATGATAAAAATTACACTTTGTCCATAGCTTGGTGCAATTTTGAAGTACTGTATGATGTGAATAGTAAAAATAAAATAAAATAAAATAATTGCTCTCATCTAGTCAAGTGCTGAGAGTTTTGCCCTGAAGATTTATTTCCAGCAATCTCACTGATGTGTTTCAGCTGACCCATTTTATAAAACAGGTTCAATTAACATTTTGTTGAAAAAGACTTGCAATGCAAATTATTTAGAGAACTATGCCACTGCTCCCTTCTAAAATACTGGTACTGTCAAGCTGCACTGTTGGTTTACATGACTAAAGAAGCTATGCATGCTTTATGACAGCTTCCCTCCACTAAGAGGTGTGATAATATTGCTTCAGTTCCTCTGAATCTTCAGGGTTACTTAGGCTTTTGCCAATTCCTTATTTTGCTCTTCCTTATTTAACAGGAACTATTCACGTTGCATGGATGTTTAGAAAATGTGCAAAAATTCCTATAAGCAAGAGAATGGAGCCTGAAAACTGTCTGCAGCAAGCTTGGGAAAAACTAAAATGCTTTCTCACTTTTGTGGTGTGTACAGGCTTCACCTATAGAGCTCTGCCACTGTGGGACTGAAACATCTGTAAAGTTATGGAACAAATTAAACTGAGTAACAACCAGCACCAGACAAACCTCACCCCACAAGTTCCAAAGGAACGTGATGAAGAAATAGCTGGAATAGTCCTGGGTGCAAGTAACATTTCCCAGCCTACCTTGGTTACCCATGGACTGGGAAATAACAAGGGCAGTTTTTAAAAGCAGTTCTAGAGAGATGTAGGGAACTACAGGCTGTCCAGTCTGGCAGGCATGAAAAAAATAAACACTGTTAGCAGCCTACTATTAGTCTTTTAACTACTAACACATATTATTATTAGACGCAAATAATGGAAAAAATCCTAACCTTCAACTGTGTGAAGTTCCAACCATCAACTGTATATAGTTTCTACTGTCACTTGGGATTTTAAAAGATGGTTGCTAGGCTGATGAAGATATTAGCTCAAGGCTTAGTAAGGACCAATAAAGCAAATCAAACTGTTATGAATTATTAAGAAAAGGAACAGAGAACAAAATAGACACAACTCTACATCACTGTTCAAATATACAGGACATTCAGTTGTCAAGTAATGCCAGCAGCTCTGTTCCCTCCCCTGTGAAACAGAATGTGATAGAAGTCAAAATTATTAACATTAAGGACATTGGGAATGATCAAAAATATGGAAAAGCTACTGCTCAAGGAAAACTGCAACAAGCTAGGATTCTTCTATTTGAAAAAGAAGGATGGGGGAATATGGCAGAAGTTTGCATAATCATGAGTGACGTGGGAGATCAAATGTTCACTTCCTCTTCCCACAGAAGAGCTGAGTGGGCATCAAATTCACCTCGTAGAAGCCAGATTCTGCATAAACAAAAGGAGTGGGTGTCTGAAATTCCATAAGAAATAATGTTTTGGGTGTTAATCAGTTTATAGTGGCTCAGGGACGGAATAAGCTTGTGGAAAGATTTCCAGTGAAGGTTACTAAAACTCACACCCGACCCAAAATACCTCCAGGCTGACAGCAACTGGAGGTTGAGAAAGTACAAGGGGATGTGCCACAGACATCTGCCCTGTTTTTAACACTCCTCTGCAGGCGCTGACTCACAGCTGCTGTCAGGAGAGAACCCAGGGCTAAATGGACCCTTCATCTAACTTCAGCCCGTCACACTCACAGCAGAAAGTGCAGGCATTAAGAATGTATCACAGCACTGTGCTGCTGTGCTGAAAATATTTCTAGTTAGAAAAAAACCCTTAAATTACTATTAGCAGACGAGTAGCAGGAACTTCTATTAAAGCTTCCTTTTTGCTCTAAAACAGTCTTTAACTGTTATTTACTTTGCAGTTGTTAACTGAATTATGTTCCTCAGCTGGAAGACACTATGGAAACTTGCCTACAGCTACAAATGAGGTAAATGTAATGTATCAGATCCTCAGATGTGATGCCTCTCCTTCACTAGCCTCCTCAGCAGGCTGCCAAATATTTTATACCACTGAGTACTGGTACTCTGGGGAAACTGACAGCACTCAAAGTTACAGTATTTAAAACTAAAAGTTTTCCTTTGAATTACTTATCAGATATCACTTACCATGGGTTTCCAGATCCTGCACTAAAGCATGGGTATCAAAAGTTACCTTCCTCTGCTCCAGGGGAGTGATATCAACCCTTCTGACATCATACGACTTCCTAATGAACGTGGCAGCAAAACCTGGAAGTAACAAAACATGCCTTAAATTTAACTTAATTGGCTTATCATGCAATACACTAATTTTTATTTATTTCATCATAGAAAAGCTGCATGGATGTTGCAACAAAAGGCTGGGATGCAGCACACACCAGAAACCATCAATCCCTTTTCCACAGGAAATCTATACCAACTAGGACTCATGTATCAATGATAAGTGTGTCTGTGTAACTGTGCAATGGACAAGCAGCCACTGTTTTATAATATTGGGGAAACATCCCTTAAACAATTTTCTTATTTTTAAAACATTCAGTGAGTTAATGCAATTAGGCATTCGTTGCTCTTTTATTTAAACTGCTGAGCCTTAATTCCAACAGATTTTTATCTTATCACAGAACAGCTTGGGTTGGAAGGGACCTTAAAGACCATCTAGTTCCAACCCCCTGCCATGGGCAGGGACACCTTCCACTAGACCAGGCTGCTCAAAGGCCCATCCAACCTGGCCTTGAACGCTTCCAGGAATGGGGCAGCCACAGCTTCCCTGGGCAACCTGCGCCAGTGTCTCACCACCCTCACAGTAAAGAACTTCTTCCTGATATCCAATCTAAATTTCTCATTTTCACAGAATTCCTCAATCGCTTTCTTTTTACGTTTTCTTCTATTTCTATCCTTTTCAGCAAGGAGAGTGTCACTTGTGAAGATAAAGCTCCAGACTTTTTTATTTTTTAGAAACCTATGCAAGTTTAACTTGCTGAATGAGTCTGTTGGTTCACCAGGAAAGTAACTAGGCAACAAAGCTATAAGGTGCCTACACCTAATATCTCAGAGATGGATATCAGAGATCCTCTCTATTTATTATGTGAGTGCCTTCCCAGAAGATGTTCCACCACTTCTATTTTTATTTCAAGCATATCTCTCTCTGCACCTTATCTTTGTGGGGCTTTGAATACTACAGATTGTATTCTGATAGACTCTTTGTTATCTAAGCAGCCCTTTTATTTCTAAATCCACGCTTATTCGAACCTTACACACTTCTGGCTGCCTGCCTTGAACAAAACGTTGTCCTGTATCTTACCTACTGAAAAGCTTTATACCATTTAAACAACCGTGAAGTTACACTGTGCCATTATCAGATAAATCGAGTCATCTGCTACCTTACGTGCGCTCTAAAGAACTGACTCTAACTAAACCAGCCACAGCACCCGAGTTAATGTCTGTATTTAGAGTTAAGATGCACTGAACACTACAAATAATCAGAAACAATTCCAAACACTCTTTTTCACGGAGCGCGGGGCCCGCCCCCGTGCGTGGGGGCTGCCAGCCGGCCGAGCACGGCGCTGCGGCGCCTCTCACCTCTGCGAGGAGCCGGGGGCAGCCGTGCCGGGATCGGAATGGGGATGGGGATCGGGCCGGGTGCGCGGAGCAGGCCGGCCAAGGCGCGGACCGCGGCGCCGCTCCCACCGCCCCTCATGGCGTCCCCGCCCGCCGCTGCCGCCACCACTTCCGGCCGGGCCGCGGGGCATGCTGGGCACTGTAGTCCGCGGCAGTGCGGCGGCGCCCCCACGCGGCCAGGAGGAGCGGTGTTGGGTGCGCGGGGAGGCGACCGTAAAGATCGTCTGGTTCCACCTCCGCCGCCGTGGGCAGGGACAGCTTCCACTAGACCAGGTTGCTCAATGGACCATCTATCCTGGCCTTGAGCTCTTCCAGGGATGGGGCATCCACAGCTTCTCCGTGCAACCTGTGCCAGTGCCTCACCACACTCACAATGAAGAATTTCCTCCTAATATCTAATCCAAACCTACCCTCTTCCAGTTTAGAACCGTTCCTCCTTGTCCTGTCACTATATGCTGGTATAAAATGTCCCTCTCCTTCCTTTTTATAGGCCCACTTAAGGTACTGGAGGGCTGCAATAAGGTTCTCCCTAACCCTTCTCCAAGTGGGATGCTCCCAACTCTCTCTACCTGTCTCCATAGCAGGGATGCTCCAGTCCTTTCATCATCTTTGTGGCCTCCTCTGGACTTGCTCCAGGAGGTCCATGTGTTTCCTATGCCAAGGCCCCCAAAGCTGGATGCAGCACTCCAGGTGAGAGCACTGTACAGGGGCAGAATGCCCTCCCTTGACCTGCTGCCCACACTGCTTTTGTTGCAGCCTGGTTGGCTGTCTGCGCTGAGCGCATGTTGCTGTGCCATGTCCAGCTTTTCATCCACAGGAACCCCCAAGTCCTTCACCATACGGCTGCTCTCGATGAGTTCGTCTCCCAGTCTGTACTCATGCCTGGGATTGCCCCCACCCAGGTGCAGCACTTTGTACTTGGACTTGTTGAATTTCATGAAGATCTCACGGGCCCATGAGTCAACAGCTCCTGGGTTGCCAAGATACAGATAATAGAAAAAAACCCCAACAACAGCAACCAAATGGTGTCAATAAGGGAGAAGAGATGCAGATCTGCACCCTCTCTGCAGGGATGTATTTTTCAACACCAACAGTGGCACACATGGGCTCAGGATGGCAATTGCTCCTTGAGCAGCACACAGTCCTTTCCCTCCACAAAGGCTTCCCTAGCAGGACAGAGAGGCTGGGTGCCCCAGGCTGCTGATTTTCTACTTCAGACAGACAACGAAATGGCAAACTGGGTGTTTGGAAGCTGTAATTTCTGTCAGCCAGAACCAGCAGCTGAACTCGGTCCATTTTAGTAATACAGAGAGCTGATCTGGAGATCAGGACGACTGCCCCAGCTTGCCGGAGGAGGGCAGCAGTCTACAGCCAGACGGGCTGAGGACGGGACTGTTTATTTTGATGAGCTCACCCTTCCTCTCTTATTTAATGTCATTTGTACAAACACGGTAGAGGACAGCTATTCCTATGCCCTCAGCCGGCCATCCTACAGCTTTAGCATGCACACAAGTCACACATCTTTATCTTGGCAGTCCAGTTGTCTGGATGAGGGCTGCAGCAGGGATTATTTCATGTAGTCATGCTCCACAGAGATGCTGTATGGTAGAAGGCCTCCTCTCAAACAGGTGAAAACAGGGAGGGCAAGTGGATGTAGATCCCTGTAGAAATAGATACATTTCCAGAAGAATACATAACAGAAAATTAGAACTCGTTTGCTAGGAAGGCTTTCTGCCTGGGTGGTGGCTCTTTCTCAAAGGCAGTTTCAGTGCTTTCCCCCCAGCTCCGTATAGCGAGAGAAGTTTTCAGCCTTGCTCTCTGGTATGCAGAGAGATAACATGTTTGCAGATGTGCACAAGGCCTCCTTGGGCCAGAGAGAATGGGGAGAAGAGAGAGGAGATACAAAAGCCTTGGAGGAGGAGGAGCATTGCCTTTTGCCCCTGAAGGTCCGATAAGCTGCATTGCAAGGAAGTGGTCCTTGCATCTGAAATAAACCTTTTTTTTAATCCTTCCACTGCCTTGTCATTCTTGGGAAGAGTAGCTGTGTATGTTTTACCTTAGAATCCCCAATTGCTGCAAGAGTTGAAACCCATGAGATGGTTGGAAAGAGGGAAAATATTGAGACAACATGACTGATTTTTCAACCTTCCCTCTCTGTTTTTCATGCAGAATATATTATTGGCAATCTGGCATCCTTCATGGGAGGTCCCTACTGACTTCAGGACACAGACCAAAATTTTAGCATTGTCGATGGTGATGGTGCTATCTAGTCATTGGTATGTGGGGCTGGAAAGGGCCGTATGTCTTAGAGTCCACTCCTTGTGCAAACAATGAGCACACATACCTCCTATTTTCTCCCTGTTTTCTTTGAGATCATTCCCAGCCGAGGGCTGATTTTCCCACTGAATCACTAGCAAGTTCCTTTCTTGACTGTAAGTGAGCCAAAGATGTTCAAAGCCAGCTATCCCCTGAACTACATTTAGAAATGTAATCTGCTGCTGGATTTTCAGGGATGTTGAGTACCAAATTCCCCTTCTGTCTTGTGTCTTGTTTCTGAGGCTCCCACCCTAGAAGAGGCCAGGGCTATGGCAACCTCTATATTGGCCATGTTAGTGAGCACAGGACCCTGAATTCAGCCCTTGCAAACCTCTTCTGGGGTCTGTGATCTGTGTCAAACACAGTACAAACAGCTACAGCAAAGCAAGATACTATTTAATCTCTACAAACAGAGTATAGGAGAACAAGAAGTTTAAAATGGTAGAAGTGTCCAAGTGATTGTTTACATGACGTAAGTTGTGCCCCCCATCAAAGCTTGGGGCTAATGGACAGGGGCCTCATATAGTTTTATATCCATGGATGCCAGGCAGAATCCAACCCTTCTCAGTCCATTCTCTGCTGTCAGCATTTTGTCACTCCCTGGTGGTCAGATACTGGTCACACAGCTTTTGTTGAATTCTGGAAGCATCACATTCTCTTCTAAAACATAGTTCCAGTATTGTCTTTTCATAGACAGTGTCTCTGGCACTCTTTCTGGTCGTTTTAGTAGCTTTGTAACAGTCCAGCTACTAAATGAACCAGCATGGAAAGGGTTAGTCAAGGAGACAGGGAGCTTTGGTAGTCATGATTGGTGATGCTTGTGTCCATGAGTCCTTCAGTCCTTCAGACACCAACCCAGTCCTGAAACTGGAAAAAGGGAACATCACACAACCACCAAGTCTTGCAGCACCACTGATCCTTGGGGGAAAGAGGCCGGTTGGGGACTTTGAAGAAGGTTGCCCTCATCCGTTGTAAAATCTCTATTGGGACCTAGCCTGTGGAATTTGCCGTGATACAAAGAGGCCACATGTCTTGAGTTCAGCACAAGTCCCTCATCCCTTCGCAGCTCATCCTCTGCCTGGTTGGGACCATCCATCTGCTGTCCCTGCCTCAGTGTACACCTGCACACCCCCCCATCTCAGCCCTTTTCTTCTATTCCTCATGGGATAAGAGGGGAGTGTTGCTAGGGATTGTGGCATGGGAAGCAGAAGTGGCTCTGACCCTTCCCTCACCACACTACTGAAACAAAGCCGAAGTGCAAGATACGGCTTGAGGAGACAAAGGTGAGCGAGGCCCAATAGCCTGGAGTGGGATAGAAGACAGCTGGTGTCTAGAAGAAAGTTGCTATTAATCGTAGTGTTGTCCTCTAATCATTTCATCACTGCTTGGGATTGTATATATTTAGGAACATGAGACCTCCACAGTGTCTCTTTTCCCATTGCAACTCAGGGCAACGTGTCATGCTCTGACTTTTCTGCGTTACAAAGCTGGGTTATACCACTGCTGGCTGCTCAGTGGGCTGTTATACTTTAGCATTATGCTAGCAAGCATCTGTCAGGATTTCATTCTCATTTGCCAAAGGTACCTTGCAGGCAGTAGGTTGTTACCCAGCATCTCTCCAGAGTTGCTTAAGGTCTTTATGGGAAACCCAGAGGAAAAAGGCTTCTGCATTCTACTCGGTTTTAAACTAACTGGAGCTTAGGAGCTTAACTGTGCTTCAGAAATATATTGAGACAAAGAGCAGGGAGCAGATGAACAATTCCAGTGCAGATCAACAACAACAGTAAAATGGATTCTATATTCCTTACACAAAGGGATTCACTGAGCCATGCATTCTGGAAAGCTTTCTTTCTTCTGAGGTACCTATCACAGTTTGCTTTCCAGCTAGATAAGTACATTTGGAGCAAATTAGATTACCTTTCAAATAAACATACAAAGTGGGACACAGGAGCCGGGGGTAGGATAGGTCAGTGCTCTGCAGGATTAACTTGGTTACATCAGGCTCAGATAAATCTTACTAAATTAGATTTAGATGGAGTATGGGCTGTGGACGGACAGACTTTGAAGCTGTGGTTGACATTATGTTGATTTTCATCCTTGTCAGTGTCTTGAATTACACTGGGACTCCAGTGGGAAGGAAAAATAGGAGAGTGAAATAAAATGTGTGATGTATTTGATTAAGTCTTGTCTCAACCAATGAGGTGGCTGCAGTCAATGGAACCACACTGTCTTGTATTAGCAGAAGCTATTACTTGTTCTTTGTAATCCTGTAGTACTGAGAAGCCCAAATCCTCTGTCAACATCTTATGCTTGTGAAATCTCAGTCTGTAGATTCTGTGTGCAGACGAAGGAAATAAAATTCTAGTGTGGAAATTAGTTAGGGAAAGAAGGCTTTAGTGTTGAGTTGCCTGATGCTCCTCTTGTCCATCTTTCTGAATTACCCTCTCTCTGCCCTTCATTGAACTGCCATCTACCACCTGTGCCGTAGCTCTGGTGGTCAGATCCATCCTTTTCTCATGGGCCCATCTGTGTGTTGCAACTTTCCCTTGATGTCCTGATAGGTTCACCAAGCTACAGATAACTCACCCTGACATTCCCAGTCTGTGTCACTCCAGAAATCCAGATGGGATCTGCTCCCTTGGAATCTCATAATGTTAGGGTATGTTGTGCATCAATGCCCACCAAAGCCTTCTACTTCTGTGGATTACATGTGGCAGGCCATCAAATCCAAACTGTCCAGTAAACCTGGTTTCCCTTTTTCTCTACCTGGCCAGAGACAGAGACCCTCTATTCCTGGTTGGAGTATTCACTATCTGAGTCCTGTGGGCTCAGACCAGAAGTTCCTCCACCAAGACCAGGAGAAGTGTTCTCAGCTCTTCTGCATTTTCTTCCACTGTCTTGGTGGCAACTGGAGCGTCAGCCTTCTTGGATGGGTGCTTTGTAGCAGTGGTCTTCCTTGCAGTTTGTGTATGCGGGCTTCTAGATTTGAGGTGGGCACATTGTCCCGCTTCTTCATGTTCTCCTCCTGGTTGTGCAGGAGGAACCACAGGCTTGCTGATATGCCCTGGCTCCCCCTCTCCTTCCGGCAGGATGAAGCTGACTCTGTGGGGCATCCCTGACAGCCAAGTCATAGGCTCATGGTCAGGGGGAGGAGAGGAGGTTCTCTTTGAACCCCTGGAGCCATCGAAACAGTCACTTCACATTTGTGGTTTTGTGATTCAGAGTCCAGCCAGTGCATCAGCCCCATGCTGTTGGCATATGACACTGCTGAGTTATGTACCACCTTCTGCACATGCACTGGGTGCAGTCCCACCACCTCTACTTCCCTCAAGCGTTGCATGCCTTTTTCAGTGGTTGTCCACTTGCCCAGGTAGTGGACCAGATCATCCTTGAGGGAGTAACTGGCTTTCATTGTTAACAGGAACCATGTCCAAAGGCTGTACATTCCACTTCCCTTTGCCAATCCCCGTGTCCCTACCTAGGGATCCCAACTGCCTGGCTTGATTGCTAAATCCTGAAAGAAGATCCTAGGATCCCAAAATGGAAGCAACCAGGCAGCAATCTGCTGACCTGGTTTGTGGCCATAATTTTTCCACGGATCTTTCATCTCCTTTAAAACCTTGGGGTTTAAGGCCTGACTGATTTCCTCCTCCTTTGTGACTTTGCCACTTTCTCATCCTAGCTTCTCTAATGGTGCTGGGCGGAGAGGCTCAGTAGGCACAGAACAAGACCCAAAACATTGCCAGAGTTCGTGAGTCTCATTTGGTTAGGCACGGTACCTTCCTTGAATTGGTGTGACAGTTCAACAGGCTTATATGCCTGTTCAAGAGTAAAGTAGCAGGCTATTGAAGGTGATAACTGCTCTAGGCCCTTGCCCAAATCCTCCTGCAAACCCAGCCACCAGTGAATGACCACCTTGGTGCATATTTCTTTGTCACCTCACCAACGAGTTGTTTACTCTTATGCCAGGACCAAGACAGGTTCCACACACCCAACAAGCCAGCAGTGAGATCAAGAGAACTTGATCAAACAGCAGGCACGTGTCCATCCCAGAGGAGCAGAGGGACGTGTACTCTAACACTTCCTGCAAGGTAGCTCACACAGCACAAGAAGAGCATCAATGCCAGGGCTGTATGCCAGCCCTGGCACATGGCCGTTCCTTTTATCAAAAGGTGTTCAGGCACAGTGGAGTAAAGCAATAAGCACCACAGCAAACAGCAGAAGCAGTCCCAGACTCTAACATACAGTAAAGCATGCAAGCTCCATGACCAACACAGGACCCTTGCAGTTAACAACTCCAACTGTTTATAGCCTGTTTAAATCAACCCATGCTGTGCTTGAAAAAGACTGTTGTGGGTTGACCCTGGCTAACAGCCAGACACCTACCCAGTAGCTCGCTCACTCCCCTTTCTTGTGGGATGAGGAGAAAACAGAAAGAAGGTGGGGAGACTTGTGGTTTAATTGGGAGAGCAAAAGCTGCATGCACAGGAAAGCAAAAAAAAAGAGGAATTTATCACTACTTCGTATTGGTGGGCAGATGTTTTGCCACTCCTTGGCAAGGATGACCTCAGCTTTCATTGGGAGGACAAATACCACAACCACAAATGTAGCATTATAGAATGACTTGTGTTGGAAGAGACCTTAAAGGTCACCTAGTTCCAACCACCCTGCCATAGGCAGGAACACCTTCCAGTAGACCAGGTTGCTCAGAGCCCCATCCAACCTGTCCTTGTACACCTCTAGGGATGGGACATCCTCAGCTTCTCTGTGCAATCTGTTCCAGTGCTTCACCACCCTCTTTTCAGCTGGAGTCAGATGTCCTGTCTGGGCCCCCTCTCAGCCCCTTGTCAACCCTCAGAACAACTTGCTGGGTGGGGTGGGCAGAGGAGGAAAGAGAGAAAAACAGAGGGTCTTGATGCAGTGTAAGCTCTGTTCAGCAACAGTCAAAACATTGGTGTATTACCAACACTGTTCAGCCACAGCTCCAAAGCATAAGCTCCACATGGACTGTTAAAAAGAAAGGTAACTCCATCCCAGCCAGACCCAGTACACTTGTCTAGCAAAGACCCTGAAGGAGCCAGATGTATCAGAGAAGCTGGCACACCTTCATAAACAAGTTCATAAAAGTCACTGTGATCTTATTTACAAGTTATTATGGAAATGGGTCTCCTGAGGTTGCTCAGAAACTCTGATGGAGTCCAAAATTCTTTGTCTTGCATTACACAGTGTGGTTTTATTGTTTTGAGACCACACAGACACCGATGCATTTCCATGTGGGCACGAAAAGCACCCACTTAACTCCAGTGTTCTATATCATGTGAACAACTTGCAGACCATTGTTTTCAGAGATCTTCTTGGTTGAATAGGTTATACCTGGACTAAGAGCTTTTCACAAAGTGGCCAAGTGTTTACAAGCCTGGAAACAGAGCAAATATATTTCTTTGCAAGTTTATGTAAATCCATCTGGGACCTTAAAAAATTTAACAGATGAGCTTCAGAAAGGTACCCTACTTGCTTCAAGACAAGTGGAGATGTGGAGACATCTCCACTTAGAGCTCCCTCACACGCAGAGTACAGTCATCCTGGACTGGCGAAGTTGTGTCAAGGGAGACATGTCACTGTAGCAGCTGCTCATTTTTAGATGCTCATTTCATCCATCTGCCCTGCAACTCATCATGCTGTTAACTACGTTTGCCTGTAAGGACATTTGTCTTCTCAGCAATGCTGTAATGGTTAGACACGCTACAGCCAACTGCTAAATGCCACAGACCTTCAGAAATGACTGCAGAAAGTCATATGGGCCGTTGCATAATGGAGTTAGATGAGGTCATTTTTCTCCCCTGTTCCAGGTACAGCAGTTTACACTGAGTGGCTCTGTCATCTTACACAAATGTTAATTAAACAGGAAATGTCTAAACTGCCAAAGTAAGAGAGCCCACGCCTGACCTTCAGTCCCCAAAAGCCACTTTTACTCAGTAGATAACTGAATTATGGAGTTGCTGACTTTATGATGCAAACATACACACATTTAGGTAAATTTGGTTCCCATTAGCACAGCTATAAATTAGGAGTGGGTTTACTGCAAAACTGCCAGACTCATTTGGTGGCAATCTCAGAAGTGCTTTATGCCAGTTGAAATTCAGATGAAACCAAATCTCTACTGATGTCATTCGAGTTCTGATCATTTTCCCCAAATAGGAAATTTGCCCCTTGTTTTGTTACCATACATGAATAAAAAGTCTTTTGTTCCTGGCCACAAGCACACAAACTGTGTTAACAAAGGCTTTCTGCATTGGTGACCTCAAGGTTGATTTGCTGCAGGGATTGTAAATGGAGATGAATAAGCAAATACCACAGCCTTGGATTTTATTCTACTAAATAAGAAGTTCATCGCTCCAGCAATCAATCCAATTTAAGGCTATAATGCTCCTTTTTGACAGTTTTACTGACTTTAGGTAACAGATATGCAGAAAATGGCATTAATGTCCCTGATGAGGTTGTTATACTGTTTCTCATGTTAAGGGCAATAGGTTTGTCCCAACAAGGGATAAGATTTATGGGACCTAAAGATAAGTCTTTTTAATAATCAGGTTTTGGCTATTTCAGCTTCCCTCTCTAGGCCAAATGAGAGTTTGAGTATTAGAAACTTAAATGTACAGTGAACTGCCCTTTCTGGTTTGCAATCTCAACTTCCTCTAAAATGAAAAAAGTACAGGTTTTGGAGTTGTGGAAGAGCTTGAAGCTATGAAGCACCTGCTAACTGCTGTCTCAATTTTCAGGATACATGAAGAGGTTACTTTGAGAAAGGTGCACAAGAAATTCCTATCAACACCACATACGTATGTTCTAGGACATAAGAAACATGTGCAACCATGAAAAGACAGGCCTCCCAGTCACCAGTTCAAGGTCAGAGCTGAATCAGAGTTTCAGACTCTCTTAAGATATCTCTGTTCCCTTCCTCAGAAATTAAATGCTTCTCAGTATCTACAGGTAACATGCAAACCTGAACTCTCTCCTACCCCAACAGACAATTCTAATAAAAAACTTACAGAAGATGTTCAAGGTGTTTATCATTGGAGATGTTCGAGGTGAGGCTGGATGAGGTTCCTGGTCTAATGAAAGGTGTCCCTGCCCATCGCAGGGGAGTTGGATTAGGAGATCTTTAAAGGTCCCTTCCAACTCAAACCATTTTATGATTCAATGATAAACCTCCTAGGTTTGATGTGGCAAGAGAATTACTTCTGAATAAACATTTGGTAGATCATCAGTTTCAGCCTGCATCTATGAGAGGGAATATGATGTTCAAGATCAAAAAAGCAAAAAGATCATATAAGGGGATTGTAAGAGAAATGCAATTTGTGGTGGACTTGAGGTGGAGTTCAGACTCCTTTGTAATAAAATCAGAACTTTGGGCATGGCTCTATGCAATAGATGAGGCATTTTGTCGGGAGTAGAGGGGACATGCTGTCTGCTTGTACCCTTTGCAGAGAGAACAACTGAGGAAACAAGGGCACGGCACTGCTCAGAGGTCTGTAGTTGCTCTGCAGCAAATATAAGCATAGCAAAGAGCCCTTCTGGGTCCAGTGCCAGGGTCTATCTCTTCATGGTATAATATCTTTTTCCTTACTACACCTTAATCATTTGATCTGAAATTTTCCAGTCTATTCATGGCTTTATTTGAAAACTTAAGGCAGCATGATTGGGGTCTTTCTGAGCAGGCAGTTCTGGTACTCCTGCGCAGTGAAGCAATATAGGAATTTTGGAAGTGCATTTATTTGGGTCAGACCCTTTGCTTTCTCCTTTATCTCTATATTGTATAGTGAAGAGTTTAGAAGATGCTACAAGTCCATCACAATTCTGCAAGTGGAGGGGTTAATCCACACTTCTGTGAACCATGTAGATACAGATTTAAGCACTGAATGAACAGAGGTCTTTAGGAAAATGTCATGTGATCATGTCATCTGGAGCTGAGTCATAACATGCACAGCATGAGTACCCTTAAATCTGGCATTATGATACTTGAGTATGCTTGGTTTTGTAGTTTTAACAGTATATGCGTAATATGTATTTATGCATGTATGTATCTACACACACTCACTCTCTCTCTATATATATAGTTAAGCTTTGCTATTGAAAAGAAGCCAACTGTGTTTCAACAGCAATGGGAAATTACACAGAACAGTGAAATAAAGCTGCAGAAAGGATTGTTTTGATCTGAGATATTATTTCTGTTCTGATTCCCCTTTTCTTTTCCTCCTTTGCCTTAATCAAAACTATTAACCTGAGATCATACCTCAGAGCTAAAATAATCCCATGGGGAATTTCTGAAATATTCAAAAGGAGTGCAAAGAAGCAATTTTGCTTTGTTTTGTTATGATTGTAGATTTTCTGTGCCAGGTCTAGTCTCTCCTGTAGGCTCAGGAAAATTACTTAAACAATCCTAATTGATGAACATCAATTAACAGGCACAGGTAAACTAGCATTAGTGTGCTATCCTCTCCATCCATGAGATGAATCAACCTGTGGAACAGACCTCACCTGGAAATTGTGCTGCTCTGGGACTTTTAATAAAATTATTTGAGTTTCCACATTTTAAAGTAACTCTTCATCTCAGTGCTGATGTGTGGACATAGTTAGCAGCAACAATCCTGGTTGTAATAGGATTAAATTAAAAAGTAATAGGATTAAGATAAGAAATGGAAAAAGAAAATTCTATAATAATTTTCCTGATGATTAGACTCAAATAACCTGACAAGTAAAGCTTATCACCTGACATTGAACCACTTAGGAAATACACAGTAGAGAAATTTGATATGAGAAGGAATTGAATCTAATGCTTCTTTTCCATCTCAGAGTTTTAATGATTCCTGTCTTCTTTGCAGAAGCATTTAATTTAGCGGGAAGAAAACAATTAAAAAGAACAAAAAATTTTGCAACTTTACTGTTATAAATCACCCCTCTGGAGAAAATGTGGGCTTCTTCTGCCCCTGACTCTGTACAGAATGATCGTGAGTTGAAAGAGAGGTTGCAGAAAGCACAGTCCGAATATTTGTGTGAGTCACTCACATTTGCAAAGGTAAGAGGAAGAGCTCCTAGACTTCCAAGGATTTCAGGCTGCTATTCTATACACCTGCTTTCAACCAAGGCAAATCCTTTTTATTTATGTCAAGTGCCTTTGAAATACCTTTTGTTATTTGCATGTTGACTCCTTGAAAACCAAAAAAGGTACATGCGTGTGTGTATGATTCAGCTGAAAAAAATATTTTAAATGGCTGTTATCATGTTCCTGATACAGAGATAGCATTTTGTTAGCATTTGCATTACAGAAGTTCTTGTAGCCAGGCAAAATACTTACGGAGGAAAAGGTTAATCTGGGTCTAGGATTGTGAGTACTAAGTCAGAACTGTACCCAGCTGGCCGTACACGGGATATTATCTCCTGTTTGTCAACTTTATCCATAGAGGAGCTAAAGACTAGGCTTACAGACAATAGACACAGACAGAGAAGCTGAACACTTCCTTTTGTGCTTGGAAACACCTGGAGTGCAAGATAAAGCACAAGGTACATCCTCACTTACGCACCATCCTGTCTGCTTTGCCTACAGGTGTAGGCATCAGCCTGTGTCACACATAAGGCCTGGGGCACTTATGGGCACCTAAATGATGAGGAAGGATGTGAATGGGCTTTCACTAACAAGTAGATCAGGCTAAACCTTTTTATATTTTTTTTTTCCTCAAAATGAGCTCTAAACTGATACCTGAGAGAGAATTCCATATTGAAATAGTTTGGATTCAAGGAGAGCATGGGCTCAGACAATCAGTTAGACACAGAGAGGATGCTTATGTGGCTTGAACTGAAATCTCTTACAATCTGTACTGGTATCTTAACCAGGGATCCTATTTCCCTTTTGGATTGGTGGAGGTTTATGCACCAGGGCCAAGAATCACTTTATTTAATGGCAGATATGTAAGTAGAATTTACTACAGCTTTTACTAGCTTTAAAGCCATGATTTTTTCCTTCCTTGAAATTGGGTTGGTGATGTGAAGAAGCATAGTGTTAAAACAGTTATAGCCTCCTTCTTCTCTACTTTCACTTTTTGGGAGGAATTGAAACACCTCTCTGTTTGTAGGCTGAAATTATCACCTCCCTTGTTCAGGAAGCCTTTGACACACAGTGGGGACACTAGGACAAGCATCTGGACATTGCTGTTTCTAGGAATGCATTTGTGAGGCTGGATCAGACATGATGGCCACTGCCTTGTCCTTGGGCAGATCAGCCACACAGATGGGTCAACTGTGAGTCAGCAGCAGCAAGGAGGCAACTTTGGGGGAGAGCGAATAATTCAGAAGGATGTGGTGAACTTCCTGCTGCTGTTATAGAGACAAACATTCCTTCATCCACTCCTGTGTTAGGCATAGATAATAGGTTTGCACAGTAGATGTAACATGGACAAATTGGTTAAAAACTTCCATTTCCCCAGGAATCTGTCAGAAAGCACTTTCCAAAGTGTTTCCTAGCCAAGGAGTTCCTGGTACCTTCTGGTCTCTTTGATACATCAGCAGAGCCCTGTTTGCTTGACAAACAGACCTAAATGTATTTCAATTTATATCAACTGAAAACCAATTATGAGTGTTCTAGCTTTGCGGATATGAAGGCCAGGTAGGTAACTAGATAGAATTGGAGCAACTCTGCAGGGAGAACTGTAAGTGTTGCATCATAAAACAATTTCCTAAGTCACTGATAGCAACTAAGTTTGAACAGCTTCTTTATTCTGCAAAGCAAATCAAGGAAGGTAACATGGCAAGGCAGTGGAGCGAGAGAAAAATCAATTTTCATTTAACTCTGGTGGTAGTTAACTGGAGTGTGAAAATTTGGTGTTCAATTCCTGCTATTGAAGGAAACCATTCTCGTTATCCTGAGGGGCAGAATTATGGAAACAGCTGATTTTTTGTGTTCATGGCCTGAGTGAAAATCACTAAAATTAATTTATTTGGGTTGATCCAAAGCAAATAGACAAACAACAACCTAACAGTGAAACCAAACAGATTTCATATTAATTGGAATACTTCAATATTTTTTTTAACAGTTCAGAAAATACATTTAGGGTAAACTTTGTTTCTGTAACAAAAAATACCAAATGTTCCATTAAAAAAAAAAAAAGGAAATGGAAACAGGACTTGACACTTCCAGTAGCTGAGAGTATCTGAATTTGTAATTTATGACAAACTGTCTCACCAAAACATTTCATGCCACTCTGCTCGAGGAAGTCTGGTAGTGGAGCTACAAGCTGCACAGGGACAGGTTTCTGAATGTCAGAGCAGGCACCATTAAACAATCCTTCCACTGCACAAGAGAAAACAGAAAATGTCCATGCAAATGGAAGCTGCAATACAAATGAGACAGAGGCCTGTAAAAGATGAATGAGCACTGACAATGTGGTGCTTTCCTCATAATGTGGGTAGTCCACGCACTGATACTTGCAGGGAGGACTGAAAGCAAATCTGTCCCCGAGTTGTCAGGTACTGCCTTCATGTTTAAAGCAAGCTGATGTGAATGAGGGGCTCTCCTGGGTGTGGAGGGCTATGGCTTGTGCTGTGCTGCACGTACAGCATGTGTTGTGCTGCATGAGCCCCTAACGGGAGCCAGCTGACTGTAACAGAGGAGTCTGCAGTCTGGTATTGGTGATTGCATCATCTGTGTTGCCTTGTCTTTATTAAAAATTGCAGCAAGAACTTTTCATGCAGATATCCTTCCTATTTGACAGTAGAAATGCGGAATTAAATTGTTTTCTGGTGAATAAAGGCTGTAATAGTTGAAATGAACAAAATGGGAGAAACTCTTTCATGGATGGGATCTGCACAGTTTGCTGTGTGTGGATCCTAGGGCTGTTTGATGCTACAGCACTTGGGATTCCCAGCATCTCAAAGGGTGTAAGGTTAGCTGTACTATTCTCTCTCTCTTTATAGTCTTAGCTCTAATATATGACATCTTAAATCGTGCCTTACAGAATCTCAATGCCCCACCATTTGAAAAGGATGTTCAGGTTCTTGAATGTGTCCAGTGGAGCGCAACAAAGCTGCCCCTCCACTGTGACACTCAGAGGAGCCTCCAGGTGAGGCTTTCACAAATTGAGTGCTGAAACGAGGGTGGTGAGACACTGGAACAGGTTGCTGAGAGAAGCTGTGCACGCCACATCCCTGGAAGTGTTCAAGACCAGGTTGGACAGGCCTTTGAGCAACCTGATCTAATGAAAGGTGTCCCTGCCCATGGCAGGGGGGTTGTACTAGATGACCTTTAAGCATTCTATGATCTGGTGTAATGAGAGGTCTGTTTGGTGACTGTGCTGCCATTTATCTCACAGATCTCATGAGAGGGTTGCTGGTTGGGCTGTCTGTTGACACTGTACTTAACATTTGCAAGAAACTTCTCCTGGGTGCTACCTATTCCCTGACAGAAGCCCATAGGGCTTCTTGGATCTTTCTCAAAAGCCTGTGTATGTTAGGAAAAAGATCCCAGACTGGGTAAACAATTTCTTTGGTCAAATATAGTAGTTCCAGTATTCCTTGTCTGTATGGCACTTCCAGTATTCCTTGTCTATGTCTATAGTATGTGATTTATCACAGGGTAATGGAGGCTGGAAGAAATCTCAGGAGGTCTCTAAGTGAGCTTCGTGCTCACAGCATGGTGAGCTATGAGATTAGACCAGGTGGCCCTGCGTTTATCCTCTTGGGTCTTGAAGACCTTGAAGAACAGAGACTGTACAGTCTCTCTGGGTCACTTGTCCCAGTACTTGACTGTACTCACGAGAAAAAGTTTTCCTTATACCTAATGTGAATTTTTCTTCCTTGAATTTACATCCATTGTGTATCATCCTCCTGCCACATATCATAGTGAAGAGCCCTGACTCCTTCATGAACTCCTATTAAACATTGGGGGCTGCTGTTAGGTCTCCTGAAGTCTTTCTTTTTCCAGGCAGAACAAGTTCAGCTCCTCCATCCTACCACCATAAATCAGGTGCTCCAACCCCAACCATCTTGGTGGCCCTCCCCAGATTTGCTCCAATTTATCAATGTCTTTCCTGTATTCCCATTATCACCCCAAAATTGAATATAGTACCAATATGTGTTCCAATGAGTGCTGAGAAGAGTGGGATAATAACCTCCCTGGATCTCATGTATCTCCTTCTGTTCAAATAGCCCAGGAGATTGTTGGTCTCTTCTGCCAGGACACATGGCTGGCCCATGCCTGGCTTGGTGCCTGCCAGGACCACCAGGGACTTTTCTGCAGAGCTGCTCCCCAGTCTGCCAGTTCTCTGCCTGTCTTGTTGGTAAGGGCTCTTCCTTCCAGTGGGCAGGACTTTGTATTTGTCCTTGTTGAATTTCAGGAGGTTCCTGTTTTTCCCTTTCTCCAGCTTGTCTAGGTCCCTCTGAACAGCAGCCCTACTTCATTTTGACTTTGTCCCCATTGTGGTTAAAAGAGAAGGAAGATGAAGAAATAAGGATGCTTTAATTTCTGCCTCGCCCTTTTGTTCTTTCAGCTGCAAAGATGTTTCTTTTTGGGTCAAAATCAAGACACATTTACTAAAAAAGTATAATTCAGGAAAAAACTGATCAGTAAACTCCACCTGAATAAGCAGGTAAGCAAAAATAAATCTATGGTTAAACAATCAGCTCTGGACAGGAAAAAAAGAATGTAAAATTTAAAAAAGCTTTCATTGAATGTGAACCAAAGTTAGCCTTCACTAAAAAATATTCAACTTCTGAAATCCTTTTTTGAAAAAACTTAATCAAAATATCATAGGCATTTGGACCTAAGCCTTTTTCCTCTGGTCAGAATGAGAGTAAAGCTGTGCAGCACCCAGGAGTTACGAGATCAATGTTTCTGGCTCACTTTGATACAGAATTACATTGAACTACTGAACCAAATAAAGGCAGGAAGTTGTGACTTCAAAGGCCGTAAGTCTGGCTAATTTTAACAGCCCAGTACAAGCATCCAGTTGCTCTTCCATGAAGATATGCTGGTGCCTACTATTCATCTCATTCCTGAGATGTCTGAACTTGGATACTCCAAATTGGCTATGAAATTGGTGCTGTCCAGAATGAACGGAACTCAGCAGCAGTTAGTCACACACTTGAGATAATTTGTGCCATAAAATGGAAAAGACTGGCATTTTGCAGTAGGGAACATGTGTTGCACCTTTTTTTCTGACGCCATCACTTTATGACAAATGAGTGCCGTCTTGGTAAGAATCAGTAATAACCATTCATAAAGAGTGAAAAAACAGGTGCTACTGGTTTTGAGGGAAGAAAATTCCACGTTCCTTGAAGAGAAGATCTACTTCTTTCTATTGGAATGCAAAGCATTACCAAAGGACAGCTATTCCCTATTCCCATGAGCCTAGATTTCTCAGATTTACTTCTGTCAAGATAAATAACCACACAGAAATTTTTAGAATTCAAAAGGGACAGGCAGGCTCAGGTACTTTGTACCTGAATATTTAGCTGCTTAGAACACTTGAATTTTATCTCTGAATAGATCTGGACACAGTAAACCATCCCTTTTCATGTAGAATAATCTGCTCAGAAGACTTGAGCACAGGACTGGTATGTCTGACTCTGAGTTGCTGACACTGGTTATGCATCAGAAAGGAGAGCAAGGCCATCCTCACACCCCAGCACAACAGCCTGACTTCTGCTGCAGGGCTGAGCTCCCTCCTCATTTAGCTTCTCTGGAGGTAACGGATGCTGTGATTTATAGGCATTTTCGGCCTTCAGTAAATTAATGGAGTGCAAATCTGGTCCATAATTGTAGGATTACAAAAGTGAAATTTATACAATTTCCATGGTGTGCTCTCAGAATGAAGGTGAAGATTGGGTTTGCAGGCTCCCTCTGTCTCGAGCCTGTGGAGACAATGTGACAACACACACATTGTACTTTCCACTTATTGAATATAGGTGCAGCTTGTGGCCATCCCCACTGCTAGATTATGCAGAATGAAGCACAGCTTTAGCCTAAGTACTGATTGGATCAAGAGCTTACAAGGAGCAACTCTTAAGACGAGCTGATTTCTTCATTAGTCCACCCAGCAGTTTTCAGCAGGAGCAGCTCAGCAGCCTTTGTAACCATTGACAGGAAGGTTTCTTCCTGCTTGCAGGGAAGAATGTAAAATAATGTGTTATTATTCAATATAAAAGTTAGCTCCCTCCCTCCTCCCCCCATTATGAAGCTATAAGTGCGACAGATTTAAGTCAGCCTCAGGAATGCTGATTAAATGCAGATAAAGAAGAACAGGATATATTCAGTGCAGTTGCTACTTATAGATGTTGCTAATACAGTTTGTGTTGGGAATTTTGGTACAAGAGTAACTATGGCTCATCTACTAGCCATAACTTTTAACTGTGGTTGTAACTATCCCCTTGCAAATATGCATATTGCTCATAAACTGTAAGCATCTATGCTAAAGACCATTAAATTGATGAGCTGATATACACACACAAGAGGTTAAAATTATAGTCGCTGCATACTTGAAATACCTTTACATATACAAAGTTAGACGTAATGACAGGTAGTGCATGTATTTATGAATAACCACTGTATTACTATTCAACTTATTCCTTGACTTTGGGAAAAGTCTATAGGTGTGGAACAAATTTGCTTCACTAGAGGTTGATGTTGTGAAGCTCATTTTGAAAGTGGGGTGGAGGAGGAGGGAGTGGGGAAAAAAAAGGCTTAAAAAAATGTCCAGCAACAACAACAATCATAGAATCATTAAGGTTGGAAAAGATCTCTAGGATTATTGAGTCCAACCATTACCCCAGCACTGCCATGTTCACCACTAAACCATGACCCCAAGTGCCACACCCACACATCTTCTGAACAATTCCAGGGATGGTGATTCCATCACTTCCGTGGGCTGCCTGTTCCAGTGCTTGACCACTTTTTCAGTGAAGAATTTTATCCTCATATCCAATTCAAGCCTCCTTCCCTCATGCAACTTAATAAGAAAAAAATATGTGTATTTAAAAAAGCCTTTTACTCACAGATGTGGTACAGACACATGGAAAATCGACATGATCATATCACAGAGAGCAGCACATCTCTCCAGCCAGGTCCATGGGGCTGAACCCCACCCAGTGCACAAGAAAGCTGAAGTGTTTGAAGCAGACATTTTGTGGGTAAGGTATAGTGACAGAGAGAACCCAGTGTTTAGTATTCCTCCCTTCCACAGTGTCCACCCTCATCGCCTTGTAATCCCTCTCCAAGGTGGCCATGTCCTCCCAGGCTCTGGCAAGTTCCCCTCCCTCCTTTACCACTGCACAAACACCCATTTGGCAGGACTCCAAGCTTATCCTTCAAGGGGCAAGATTTTGGTTTTGAGATTCTTTTTTTAATTTCATAAGGTTCTTGTGTTCTCTCTTTCTAAGCTTTTAAGAATATAATTTTAATCACTAAAAAATACACTTTCTATATAAATTTGTAGATTACATGCAATAGTTATATACTGCATTGTAGAGTGTAGTCTGTTGCAATAGCTATTAGTATGCTTGCATGAATTCTTTTTTTACAATCCATAGCACCAGTCACAACTGCAAGCAGTTGTAAGATTTACTGTCTGTGAGCACATCTTAATCTAAAATACCCTTGTGATTTAGTACAGAGACATTATAGACCCTAATGTATTAATGTCTACACTAATGCTGTTATTAATGCTAATGATCCTATTACTCAATTAAGAAAAATATATGCTTTCTCATTCCACCCTTATGTTCAAGGTCTTACATTTATTTCTCTTCTGCTGAAGTTTTGTGCATGTGATGGATACTCCCATGATTGGCTGTGGGAAAAAAGCTAGTCTTGTTATAGAAGAGATAGTGATGACCTTCCTTAGCACAGCTGAAGGGTTGATGAGGATGTAGGAGGTCTGCGTTCAGGTCAGCCAAAGGGACTCAAAAAACATACCTCATGAGAGAATGGTTTCCACAGCCTAAACAGGACAAGTGTTTTGGGGTCTCTCACCCAATGCAGAAACACGAGGCTGCTATATAAAATGTGATATACTGACACCGACTCTCTTTCCTCCTGTGTTTTAAGCTCTTACACCTCTATCTTGTGAGTAGGTTTTTGGGGTGTTAGGCACACTGTGAGAGCATGAGCTGACCTGATCAGATCTCAGGGTTCTGTGCGCTCCTTCTCCTAATTTTTGTATCTGGGTTGAGTAGAAATAGATGCCAAAGCACTGAGAGGGGGAATATGCAGAGTTCTGTGCACCTGGGGAACTTCACAATCCAAACAGACCAGATAAGGTGGATCTTTCCAATACAGTCATAACAAGAGCTTTCCTGTTGGGAATTGTAAGCTGATTATCAGAAAGGCAGCATTAATGCTGGTTGTAAACTGTTTCTCACTTTAGCTTTACAGTGGGGATAGTCATTGTGCAATATTGCTCACTACAGGAACATTGACATTTGCATTTATGAAATTCAACTAGAGTATCTCTTCACTTGGAAGACATCTCAATCCCTCTTGTCATCACTCAGGAACATAACTCTGAAGGGTGATCAGGGAGCAACAGCAAGTTTATTGTCCAATAGTTGATGGGAAAAGGCATGTATTAGTCTGCCCTGAACATTTCAGAGATGTCAAGAGCAATCCTGAGAAGGATCCTGTTGCACTGTGCTCTAGATGCCTCTTGAAGGCTATGTGTTGCACAAAGAGTACTCCTTGGGGTGGCTCTGGTGACGGGGAGCTCCCAAATCTAGCTCCTGAGGATTGCCTGGTAGTACAACATGCAGTGAAAAAATATGAGGGTTGTTTTGACACATGCTTGCTTGGACTGGAGGTCCAGGATCCAGGGAATTACGGTCTTAGAGTCACTTATAAATTATGGTAGGCTGGTATGATGGGTAGGAATGGGCACTCCGAAACCATTCTTCAGACTAAAGTATCTCCTCGCTGCTGAGCACAGCCCATAAATCACCACACCTTTCACCAGCTATCCGTGTCCTGAAGAGGTCCACTATCTTTTTAGGGGAGATTCTGTTAAAGAGATTCTCCACACCAGTGGCCAGACCTTAGCTGGAGACCTTCTAACTACCATGAATATGTTGTCTCCTATGTGCTCGCTTCCTAGGATAAAATCCAAAGTGATTTCTCTTAAATGAGCTGATCAAAAAACCACACGAGAACATCTTTTTGACATCAAGGGCTAAACAGCCATGGTCAAAAGCAAGCCCAGAGCTGTGCCAACACGTGTTGATAATGTCATTGCACTGCTCATAGCCTACATTGTCTTTACATGTGCAGAATACCTAAAGATAAGCAGAATTGTCCTGACTCTGGGACCACACTGGAGCTCACACAGCCTGAATAAGTCTGCCAGGGTAGCCAGTTGTCTGCACATCGCAAAGGTGCTTACACAACATTGTTTGCCACTTTTGGAGTAAGGGCACCTTCCCCATTTTGCACCATGTGCAATGAAAGAAAGATCTTCTTGTTTCCATTTAAGGTTCTTGCTGACTCATGCAGTCCTTTGCACCTACAAAGGTTAAAAGAGTAGTACTGGCTGCCAGATCTAATAGTAAAGGCAAGATGAAATGTTCTGCAGAATTACAGGATAAGTCAGTGCAGATATCTAATTTTCATTGAGAATGAGACCCTAGGAGTTTACAACTTCGCCTGTGAAAATTCTCTCCTTAAATGTTAGTTGAATGCATTTTTCAGGCATTCACACTATGTTTTCGCTAAAATGAAAAATTGTTATTTGGACAACAGTTTTTACAATAATTAAATTTGCAATTATTCATTTTAGTGCAGTTGTGGATGGACAAACACTAAGCCACAACCTTGCTGACTCAACTGATATGCCCACCTCTATTGACATATTTTAAATTGGTAAAGCAGGTCCTGAAGTTTAATTCTGTTAATTTCCATGGAAAATTCACATGCTACAGGAGAATGCATTGCAATCTATTTTAGATTTGTATCGCAAAATCGTTATTACTAGTGGATGATTTGCAAGTCAATAAAAAACAACCAACTTGTCTTCCCAATCCTCTGCTGAATATGCTGTCAGTTAGGAATAAGACCAAATCGATTTTACTTGCAAATTGGGCAAATTTGACGTGCAGTCATTGATCAAGTACAGAGACTCCAAGACTTGGTTTTTTTAAGAGAGGCAGTGCATTTCAAATTTAATAATGGCTTTTTAAACATGCAGTCATCACTGCATGGCAAATGTACAAGGAACTATAACTTTACCTGGATATTTCTCCTCTGAACTCTTGGATATTTCTCCTCTGAACTCTCTGAACACAGCTTATTTTCTGTGACTAAAGCATTTTTGTTCATAAAGGACCATGTCTTTGCTGCAAGCACATTATCTAGAAATCTGGCTTCCAGGTTACTGCTGGGTGAAAGCTTCTGTTTTATTCTGTCAGCTGGTAGCTTAAGAGGCTGAGCTTAGTGAAAAACAACAGTACTTATTTGTACTCTGGTCTCCAGGGGACACTTACCATCAATGCTTTCATTGCTGGCAGCACAAAAGGAGTTGCTTTAATGAGCTTTAAAATCACATTAGAATGCAATAAAAATCAAAGTTCTTGCAGAGCATACTTAGCAAGATCTGCTCCCTGGATAGACCCATGGTTAAGAAACTCCAAAATGGGTTTCATGTAAAAAATACTTTATCCTAAAGTTCCTCACTAATTATTTCCATTTTCCAGCTGCTTGTCCCTGGCACTGTGACAGTGCTGAACAAGGAATTAATAGGGAACGATTTATCAGTGGACTGTACTGGTTTTAGATGCGGGTTGCTAACAGTTTTCTCAGAGTTCATTCCATATTTAAAATAAGTAGATGAGTAATTCCAGAGTGATATTTGGTCTCTAATTAGTTGGCAAAGAGCTCATTGTGCCTCCTGGATGTGACTGGTGGACGAGAGTTTAGACAGATGTGTACGGCACGTGGTTGGCTTATTCTTTCATTGGATGTATTTAATAGGATAATTGTGTTCCAAGATAAAAAATCGCATTTAATTTAAAGATTATAGCGAGTCCTCTGAATCTTAGCTACAATGGGAAAGATTCCTGTCAGTGGGGATGTGTCATTTGTGATCAAATGTGACTGTGCTACAAATAAATAGTCCCCTGGCTTCCTATTTTCTGTTACCTTCAATTCAGATGGGCTGAGACTTCAGGGTCAGGTTTAAAATCAGGTTTCTGAGACACGCAGCTCTAGTATGACTGAAAGGAAGAGGCCAATGAAAGACAAAGTCCCCCAGAGAGGGTGTGAGGTCTCTGCCCTTCCTGCCTATTGTTCAGGAGGAAGAAATCAAGAGCGGAGGTTGCTGGCAGTGGGAGTTGACCTTGCACACGCCCCTTGTGGGTATTGAGGTGAAACTTCAGGAGAAACTTCATTTCAGAAGTTGTACTGTGAGATTTGAGTTGACCTGTGTTACTGCAGAGAGTGTGTGAGGGTGAATGGTGCATGAGCAGAAATGCCTCCCATGAGAATATACGGCTTGCGGCTGCTATTTTTGGAATAGTCAAAAACCACTGAGGAAGAAGCTCCTCTCAGCTTCTCCCTGAGCTGTTCTTTTACATCCTTTTGTTCACTGAGAAACCAGCTGAGGGGAGGCTTGCGGACACTTCCAGAATGGAAGAAATGAAGGTTTTTGGCTTTTCAAATAATAAAGGAGGAAAGATAAGACAACATTTCACTTCTGCTTAAGAGACCAGGACATGCCTCCTGTCTAAGCAACTTTGCTGATGCCAGGTTGATGACACTGCATGTGGAGTAGAGGCACTTGTTTTCCTTTGAACTCTATGTAGCCTCCTTGCCTCCATTTCTCCCGCAGCCTTCACCCATCTCTCACACACACACACTCCTTGTCCGTACACAGAGAAAATCAGTCAATAATGTCTGACTTGTAGGCTTGCCAATTTATTAAAAATAAGATTCATCTCATCACCAAAGCCCAGGACAACATGCAAAACTCAAATTTTATTTTGAGAGTTTTGGATTACGTATGGTTTACCTGAGCTTTGTACTGTAGAGCAGACTCAGAATGACCAGCAGCAGAAACCCGTATCACACACCCCATGAACTAAATCAGTTGTCTCCTGTCCAGAGTCTGTGGTGATTCATGCTTTCAGGTAGCTGCTGGGAGAACAAAGCAATGGCAAGTGAGAATGAAGGTCCAAGTGCAAAGATTGGGGCTGCAGCGCCATGACATTCATTACGTCTGCTTTCCCAGCACTCTTGCAGACAATATCATGTAGCTGTCATTTCTCCTCCTCCTAATTCCCATTAATGAGTTGTACCAGCCACAATGCACCTGATGTCATGAATGCTGGTAGCCAGCCTGTGCTTCATTGTACTTCACAGTATGCTGATTTTGGCACTGCCCAATGAATGCCAGACATTGCAATGGACTTTGTGGAACTTCATGAGGTCCCCACAGGTCCACGTTTCGAGCTTGTCTGGGTCCCTCGGATGGCATACCATCCCTCAGGTGTGTCAGCCTCAGCTCTCAGCTTGGTGTTGTCTGCAGATTTGCTGAGGGTGCAACTGATCCCACTGTCTATGTCATTGATGAAGACACTGAATAACATTGGACCCAACAGAGACCTTCAGGGGACACCACTCATCGTGGATGTCCATTGGGACTCTGAGCCATTTACTGCTACACTCTGGATGCAGCCATCCAACCAATTCCTCATCTACCAAACAGTCCTCCGATCAAATCCATGTCTCTCAAATTTAGAGCAGGAGCATGTTGTGGGAGAAGAGTGTGAAAGTCCTTAGAGAAGTCCAGATAGATAATGCCCATAGCTCTTCCCTTGTCCACTGATGTAGTCTCTCCATCAGTCTAAATATGTAGACTCATAGAAAATAGGGTTTTTAAGAACCCAGCTCAGTGCTACTGAGTATAGTAGAAACTGTGTCTTTCCATTTCTCATTATCTAAATACCTTAAAAACTCATTAACTAATTGAGTTGCCACTATGTGTGTCAGGGATGAATTCAATTCTTTGCCCTGAGATAAGTTTTCCTCCTGTTGTTTATGTGAACTGAAAACATTCAGCTCAACATGAAAACATCAGCTCTTGTTCCTCAATGACTGCACTAAGATTTATGACAGTATTTCCAGCAGCATGTTTCTTCTGCTATTAAAGAAGAGATAGAGAAGATAAGCACATCAAAGACATGCCTTCATCTAGCACAAGGCAACAAACTTTACATAAAGCAGCACATCACTTTTGTCTTCCATTTGCTGCTGACGTGTTCTGTAATGTGGCAGCAACTGTTACAGGAGCAGGGAAGGTTCCTGGCCTGTAACCTCCAGTCAGTGCTGGCAAATGCAGCAGAGATGCTGTGGGACAATGGACGTGCAGTTTCTTCAGGCAAAAAGTTATGCTCTAGGAAACCTAACTTTGAGGGTTTGGCTGCACAGACAAGGGACTTCCACATATGTGGCATACTGCCATGTCTCCTGCTTCTCACTTGAGTGAGGAAGTTTCATTTACTTTGACAATGATACCTGCTTTGCTAAAGCATCTTCCTCATGCTTTTCCTTGTGCTGCCCCACAATGGCTTGTTGATGTTCTCCTTCGTCTTACCCTCTGTGCCCGATAGCTGCAAGTTAAATGACTTCATGCATAGGTTTTTTCAGCTGTGAATGAAATGAAATATAAATGAAATGTAGAACCCCAGTTCCAGATAGGATATGAAATCACTGCAGTAGAGAATGGATTTGTCCCAAAATGTGACTATAAATAAGGAAAAAAGTATTTAAATTTGGAGTCAGAATATAAGGATGGAGTGAGAGAGTTCAGTGCAACCTCCACTCTAGCAGTTGAGTTCACAATTAAGTGAAGTCAAAGCCCATAATGAAGCAGCCAACCTTATGGCTTGAAGACCATCAAGTCAAGGATATGGCAAAGGAGAGGCAGGAAGGAGGTGTGTGAAGACAGGAAATAGAGATCAGAGGGGAAATTCAGAGATAGACTTCACATCTTGCTGAAATACTATCAGTGCTCAAGCTGGAAAAGTGTTGGTCATCATGGCTTGGTGGGGCTAACACACGATCACAACTTGTTTCTCTCTATCTTTAAGAAAGCACAAGACCTCCTCAGCAAAGAGCTGAGGCACTCATAGGTGTGAAGGAAGAATGCGATCTTTTCAATCTAAACCACTCCTTCCACTAAATAGGTTTCCTCTTCAGCTCCTATTATGGCTTCATATTCCAGGAATAATTTGAGGTACTCTTAATCAGCACCCTGCACAGGCAGAATTTTGGAATTCCCCATTAATTGCAGGGTATCAAAGGTATCAAAACATATTTATTTTGTACTTCTTTTAGTTCTTTTACTTATTAACAATGTTCTTTAAATCAAAGTCATCTGTTATTTCCACAGACATGTTGAAAAAAATCCATATTGAAATGCCTTGTCATCAAGCATCTTTCAATTTACTCAGTTTTGGAAGTTATGAAAAAGAAACACATCAAATTTCAATATTAGACATGTTCTGACAGTTACTCTTTCTTCTGTGTTACCCGTGACAGCTCTTCAGAAAAACACCAATCCATAGATGTTTTCCAACTTCAAAGGCAGTGTTTGGCCTATGACATTGCAGACCTACTCATCAAACAAGATATATTGAAGAGACAAGGTAGCATTTAGACACTGTGACTATCTTGTTAAGTACACTTGTTCAATAAATAATGCAAGTAAATAGCACTGTGTTTGGAGCTTCCAAAAAGCGAAAACTATAAATTACTAGTAACCTTTGGCAAAGCTTAATTTATGCATTCCCATTCATGCAACACTCATATCTGACTGGATCTGTTTACAAGTGATATCAGACTAATTTATTCTTTAATTCCACTGATGCATGAAGTAATAATCTCTACTTTAGCTAGTGAAAGTAGAGGGTGAATCAGCTCCATATTATTCTCAATCTTCTCTCCCACCCTTGAGTTAATTATGTACTAGAGGGAGGTAGGGATTGGGACTGAACAGAAGTATTTAATTCCTAGCTTCAGGTAGGCATAGACTGATATATTCCTTGAAATGCAAATTTATACCACTTTTTCCTCATGAAGTGCCTAAAAAAAAAAAAAAAAAAAGGCTGTAGGTAAAGAAAAGAAATAATCTCTCATGGAACTGACTACCATTGTATTTTCTGTGGAAAATCAATAGTTAGAACATTTTAGAAAAGAAAAATTAATGAAAGTTTAAGACCCATGCCAAGACAAGCATTTGGAGGTCTTGGTCTCTACCTCTAGATTCTAGGTGGGATAAGGGAGATCCACATGACAGTAAAAACAATACATATATCTAAGAACCTTCCATGTAGGTCACACAGGACTTTTCCTGTATAACTCTTCCAATTAGCACCATTTAATTCCATTTTAATTCTTAGGTTAATAGAGTAAGATACATTCTTTTACCCTAAATCTTATCTGAATAAAACATAGGTACGTGGTTAAGGTAAGGAAGCACTATCCCTAGCAAGAGGTGAATGTTGTTAGCAAGAGTGAGACTGCTGTGGGTGTGTGGAGCTGCTATTCTTTGGGTTTGCTGGATGCTCTCCAACAGCACTGCAAGGACCAAGCTGTAGGTTGCCAGTCCTGTGCCAAACCTGGGGAGAGTTTTCCCTTGTCATTTCTCATCTGTGGCTCTTTGCTGTGGGGTAGGGAGAAGAGATGGAACACTGGGATCATTCTGAACATGCCACACTGTGCCATGTATTTGAACAGGGAAAGCCTACAGAAAATTTGTAGGAATTGTAAGATTTTGTCCTCTGCTGGTAATACAGTTGCATTCAACCACCTGTGGTCTAACTCTGCAAGTCATTCAGGGAGTGATAATTTATGGCTAACACTTTTTAAAAGCCCATGAAAAAAAGAACTAAAATAGAAATTCTACCTACAATGGCCCCTTTTTAGTGTCAAAGTGTAAGAAGGACTTGATCAGTTCCTCATTTTTCTAGTTCAGTAGAAATCCAAGATATTAAACCTTATGTTGTCACTGATGCAGGTCTTTTTTCCTACATTCACTATTTCCAGGTTAATGTAAGAGGTGCTGAACTTAATGTTTGAGGTGTCCTAATTAGTTAAAGCAGCCGGGAGTGGTTCATCACTGTGTGGGTGTAACCCAAACTGTGTATTCTATACCCTCTATGTCATTCCCCAGAAACTGTTAACGACAGGCCATTTGCAGCAGCTGCCCAGAGCACACCTGACCCCTCAGGTTATAAGCTGGGTGTTAAGAGGCCTGTGAGATAGGAGGATGTTTCTGTCCTCATACCCAGGACTCACAGTCACCCATTGTGGGACTCCCCACCCTGGGGGAGGGGCTGGGCATTCCTGCCTGAACCTGGGTGTATACAATCTGGGAGTCTGGGGACTTCTGACTCCACTCGTGGGAGCCAGGCAGGAGGACCAGAACCTTGACTGGACTGCGACCACCATTCTTGACCGAACTGTGACCACCAACCTCGACTGAACTGCAGCTACCACCCTCGACCGGACTGCAACCACCGCTCTCAACCAGACTGCGAGCCCCAGTCTCACCAACAGGTTTTTTTTCTATTTTTACTTTGGACTCAGGGGGACCACGTGGGGCTTGGCTGGTGGCCAATGGACACTATTGTGTTCGTGCCCCAGGGCACTGAGTGTTGTGGGTTAAAAAAACCCCAGCTGTCTGCAAAATTGTATTTATTGTATTATTTTCATTAAATTGTAATTCTGACTTATAATCTCTTTGAGTTGGGTTCATTTCTCCTGCTGCTTTACCTTTAAACCAACACATGAGGCTACTCAGTTTTATATGTTGATCAGCAAAATCCTGAGGGAGTGTTTTGTTATACTTGGGAAGTACCTGAAGCTACATGCCCATCACTGACTCTTACCCACTGAATTGCATTTCTGAGCTGTATTATGATTTATACTTCTTTTGTCTTAACTGTTCTTGACACTGGAATGCAACTGATGAGGATGCAGCAAACCTCCCTTTCATATTAGCATCTTGCCAGCCATATTTTACAGGTGAGAGGCAGCAGATACGTGTGCCTGGAGAAGCTGAATGGTGGGTTGGTGGAACAAACTGTCCAAAACTTCTTGTTTTTAAGAAATGTTGAGAGAAATGTTTTGACTGATAATTCCTGGTGAAGGACAACTTAGACTGATCCCCATGCTAATGAGTTACTCAGAGCTTAGATTCAAACAATTTTGGTACCATTACTTCTCCACATTCCCTTTTCAAAAATACTTTTGAAAGGTGAGCCTCATCTGACCGAATGAAGACACCTACACATATGATCTCATCATCTCATCTAATCAATGGGAGAGTAATGGGCACTTCAGATCATTCCAAAATAGATACTTTGAGATTGACAATATTGATGAAAATATGCTAGATGTGTCACAACTTACAAGTGAGTATTTCTCTCTGTAGAGCTGAAATAGAGAGAGTGGGGAGTATTTCAGATACAGATATTGATACTAAGGATGTTTCAAGCTAGATTAAGACCCTAGGACTTATTCTAGCAATGTTCAGCAAGACCTTTGGAATTGATATTTGCTGCTAGGTTTCTTTTAATGTTTTTATTTTGTGCTCTGAAATTGTGATCATGAACTTCCATAAAGGGGGGCAAAAAAGTTTAAAACACTTTGAGCACAAAAGTTGCACAATGCTACTATACTAATGGCTACAATGGCTTATAATTAACGTCTCCACCATGTAGTTCCTATATCTACTGTATTCCTAATATCTACTGTGTTCATTGTAGTGCTTGCAAGAGAGGATAAATAGTTTCTATATTTTCTTCACCTTCTCTGTGATTCAGCAGTATTTGCAAAACAACCTGAGACATTGCAGATGACATTCTCCTCATAATTTGCTTGATGCAGGTAAGGGGTAACAAGAATGCAGTTGAAAGAATTATGCCGACACAAAACGGCATGTTCAAGATCAGAATTTGTCTCTTTTTGTTGCTTCTGAACTGATAGGCCAGTAATTAAGCAAGTTCTTTTGCAGTAATATTGGTGGAAATAGTATTGAGGATTGGTCTAGTTACTCGGTAGGTTTCTTACCAGCACCCTCATTCTTGGATCTACTGAAGATAGTGTTAATCAATATATTTTCCTTCACTTACTGTAATAACCCTTTTATACTAAAAAATTCTTCCTACTCAAAAATGCCAGCAGATAGTAATGTTCATGAGTGAGCTATGTATTTGAAAACTGAAAGAACAGCTTCACAACACAACAGAGCAGACATGGGGCTTTGAATAAAATCCAGATTTTCCTTCCAAGCTAATGTTTTGTTTATTATCTGGATCAGTGAGTGCTTGGAGATCTTTTGCAGACATCCAAACTGAAAAATAGAAGAATGATTCAGACATCAGAGGATGTGCAATACAACAACAAATACTGATACGCTAATTGCCGTGCTGCTCCTGGGTGAATTGAAAAAAACTTGTCACTATTTATTTCCTTAAGACTAATATGTAGCTTACAGGCAAGCTCTATTAGTGGCAGCTTTAAAAATTAATTGAGCATATCACAGTATTGAGAAAAAGCTGCATTCAAAAGAGTTGCATGAAATCTCTCATTGTATTTCTCTGTGAAACCAACAAGGACAAGTCACCAAAGGACTCTTAAGCCCTTTTCACAAGTCAGTTGCATCCAGAATAGAAACACATAGGAACACAATACCATTTAATGCTGTGACATGTTGTTCATACAAATTCTTATAATGCAAACAGCTATGGCATTTTATGATCTCAAAAGTACTAATCAGACAAGGAACCAAAATGCTGGATGATCTCAAGATCCATTGAAAACCAGTTCCTCTCATTTGTAATCTCTAGCAGCCAGGCCTGACTGGGTCATACCTTCCTTTGTAGAGGAAGAACTCCTGACTGGCTGGGGTAGATATTGCTTCTTCTGTCACCTCCTTTCTTAAGCATCTGCTTCATTCCTGGCTTGAAGGACCTCTTGAGTCTTATGATCTGAAGGCTGAGTTGGTGAAGCCCATCCCTTCTGTGCTTGCTGAGCCTTCTGCAATTCGGTGCAGCAACAGACTGAAAAGGCTTTAGGGGAAGCATTATGCAAACCAGTAAATTCCCTATTCTGGCAATGACATGAATGTAAGTGCTAACTTAGCATTACCCCTGGTCTCTAGAGCCTAAGCATTGTACTTTTTCATAGACAAATGTGGATTCTCCTGGAACTCACAGAACAATGAAAATGGGAAGACATGCAGGATCATAACAAACAAAGCTTGAAGGACCAAAACAGGAAAGCAGTTAAAGCCATCTTTGAAGGTTCTTTTTCTTGGCTGTTTTGCTCTCTCAAGTGTGCAATGAATAGAAGACACCCTGTTTATTCTGGATTTATGCAAGCAAGTATACCTGGGAGATTTTCATAGACACTTGATGATCTGAGTCTCTCCACAACTAAAAGTCATGTGTCTGTATTTGCATATATTTTATGTCTCAGAAAATTTTTTGTGCTGACTTTTCATGATAAGATTGATTTACATCCAGTAAACTCCTCAAAGGGTTCCAGCTCCTTCTGAGGTGGAAACAATATTAACAATATGCAAGTTACAACTGGATTCTTGATAGTTCAAGAAATATCAATTGTTATATTAAAAAGAAGTTAGCCATTTGGTTGGTTTCAGCTCTGTTAATGTTTATCTTATCCAAGCCATAATTGCAATCCCCTAAGCAACTCAATACCATGGAAAGCAAAACCAAATGGTTTCAGATCTGTCATATATTACACTGATCTAGTTCAAAAGCAGTTATTCTATTATTAATTTGAATGCTCTCCATGTCCTTGTGAAATATCCCTTCTGATATATCCTCGTCTTTGTCTACAGGAAAGGAAAGAACAAAAGATTGTTTTTCTAATTAAAGTGGCCTGGTCAGAACAGAGTCAGTAGCAAAAGTCAAATTAATGGCAAGAGAGGCAACACTGGATTAAGGCCCTTTGAGAGACCAATTGATTAAGCAGAAATTTAGGTCATGTTGCACTCTTACTCCTACCAGCCTGTTCTATAATTTTTAAGTAGTCATTGCCATTCTTTTGCTGATCAGATAACATATTTAAAGAAAAAATAGAATTCTGTTTAATATCCAGTGAATTGAGGGAAATTGTCTATGCATTAAAGCAGAACTCATCCTGTTTCAAAGTCTCCAGGTGCCCTTTTGCTGTCCTTGTTCTGCATCAGGACATTATACCTTTACTATGGGCATAATATTTAGTCACCCTTCAGGAGCGTCGTGCTTTTCAGCTGAATGGCCCACAAGATGTACTGATGCCTGCGACTATCCCACCCCAGGGACAGGGCTTTCTGTTTCTTTGTGTTAAACTTCATGAGGTTTCTGTTGCCCCATTTCCCCAGCCTGTCAAGGTCGCTCTATGAATGGCAGTGCAACTGCTGGTGTTATCAGCAGCTCCTCCCACTTTACCATCTGCAAACTTGCTCAGGGTACAGCCTGTCCCAACACTGATGAAGATGTTAAACAGCATTATCCCCAGTGTCAATCCCTGAGATACACCAGTAGTGACTGGTCTGCAGCTGGACATTGCGCTGTTTGTCAGAACCCTCTGAGCCCAGTTCAACCAGTTTTCAGCCCACCTCACCCATTTATCTAGCCTGGGCTTCATCAGTTTGTCTATGAAGATGTCATGAGAGGCAGTGTTGAAAGTCTCACTAAAGTCGAGATTAAACAGTGTCAGTTCCTTCACCCTCTCTACCAAGCTGGTTGTTTCAGCGTATAAGGCTGTCGGATTTTTCAAGAAATTTGTCAACTATGATTTCTTCTTCCTAAATCCAGTCTGACTGCTCCCAATTATGTTCTTTTCATTCATATGTATGTTTGGAAGTGGTTTCCAGGAATAGGATGTATTTGTTATGATCTTATGATCCCATCACAGTACGTGCATGATGAATATGAAGTTTTCCTCTATAAATATTTGTGCATGTATATAAACACGTGTACACTCATAAGGGTGAATCAGCTCACACAAATCTGCAATCCTATGGGTGATAAAAAATATTAGATTGCCATGGAAAGAGTTCAAAAGTAGGAATTTGTAAAAGAAAATTGCTGATGCACATGCAGGGCTATAGAGTGCTATATATAGATAGTGTCCTGTTAAAATTTCCATTTGTTCTATCTTGTGTTGTGTTAGACAAATTCAAGGAGGAGGTTGAGAGTCATCTCCTAACAACAGTTTACAGTTCTCTGGAGAGGCCTGTGGCTGAAAATTACCCTGCTCACGTATCTTGACACTGAAGTATTTGTACTTAAAGGAAAGAATAATAGCTGCAAGGTCTGTCTTTCTTCCTGTCCTCAGCACAAGAAAGGATTCCTTCAGCAGTGTATTCTTTCCCCTTGTCTGATCAATGAACTCCCCTATCTATTATCTGTGACCTTTACCCATTAATCTCCTATCTAGTAAATCAGTTTGATTTTGACGTTCTTTGTCTTTTGAACAAATCTTCCAGGATGGAATTAGAGCTTTGCTTTCTAATTCTGGAAATGATCAAATAGAAATGTTCCTCTAAGTTCTATGACAATTTTGGATGTAAGAGATTTTTTTCCATGTCTGTGGCATACTGCATGGCTCCGCTTGATGTACAGGGCTGTCTGTTGCCCTCATACCTCCCATGTTGGGCTGAAACTCCAAAGAATAGAAGAAATCTCTCTACCAAGACTGAAATTTGACAAACACTTTGGAGTTAATAAGGTGTTAACTTAGCAGCATATCTCTTGGTGGATTAAAAATTTAAATTCAGTATGGTCCAACTGTTCGATGGGATGGTAGTGTTACATATAGGTGTGGCACACACAGTACAGCATACAATAGTATTCCTGCAAAGCGTGGAAAGAGCCTTTGATCTCTCAGGTTATATTGCTGCTTCAGATTTCTGAGCTGCCATGGAAGCTGGAAGAGGTCCTTTCCTCAGCCTTACCTCTGCATTGTGCTGGCAACTATTTGTGTGGCCACAAAACTTCAGTGGTGGACATTGAGCTCACTGGCTGGGTTTCCCACACAGCCTGTACTTGGTGTATTGCCACAAATGAAGGGGTGTCTCGGAGACATGACTGAGAAGTCAAGGTCAGACTGTGCTGAGACCTGCAATGGCACCGAGGATGAAAATGACCTGGGATTGTCTCACGAAGGCATTCAGAGGAAAAACAAATATCTCATTCTGCATAGCATGTGGAGTTTTTAAATCTCACCAGGATGCAGCTTGAATGGATGTAACTCCAAAATTAGGAAAAAGAGTCCCAAATCAAACCAACCTACTTAGTGAAAGGCTGCACTTTAGAAAAATCAATTAGTTCCAGAAATTCACTGAGTCAGAAGAAGCAGTGACCCTGTGTGCAAGTCATGAAGGTCAAACACATCAAATCATGGTCTCTTTATACACTAGCAGATAAGCTGTAGCCTCAACTTCCATCTGTGAAGGGTGACCATCCTGTGTCCCAGTTTTTTGGATCTGAGTTTTATGCTGGGGCACCTCTGCAGATCATGGCATGATTAACACTTAAAGGAACTCACCAGGCAAGTGGCATATGGCTAAAAAAATCCACAAATACATGGAGTCACTCCTCATTGAAATTTGTATTTAGATAAATGGTTTTCTGGTTTGAAGTGAGTGGCGTGAGCTGGTCTCCCCCTGCTTTGGTGCTAACCCAGCTGCGGCAGCTGGAGAGCAGCAGCACTCCCTCCCTGTCAGAGGGAAGGAGCAATGGCCCTGCTTCCAGACATCTTCCACAAGTGGAGTCCACCTGTTCCCTACATGGGATGTGACCAGGTGTGAAGCTTCCCTGTCCCAAGTGCTGCTGTATGGCTGGGTCCCACATGTTGTAGTGGTGTAGTGAACTGGAACGTGTGAAGCCACATGCACCACACTTAGTTCTTGTTGGTCTGCTGTGATCTCCTCATTGACTGCTCTGACCTTGCCTGAGGCAAGATGGCCTGGGAAGGGTTTTTTGGAACAGTCCCTGGGGGAGTTCTCGTCTCCTGACTGTTTCTAGTATTTCTCAGCTCTGTGTGCCTGTGTGCAACTGGAGAAAAAATGGTGTCTCTACAAATTAATTCTCTCCTATATTTATTCTTCTAGAATAATATATTTATAGTTACCTGAGCTGCTACTGTCATTGCAGGCTAGCGTGAAGTCAATCACTCACTGCCACCTTTCATCATGCTGTTTTATCAGTGAATTGCTTCAAATGCACTTATCTTGCAAATTGCACAGCAAGAATTCACTCTTCCTTAAGGGTCATTTTAAAAATAGTTTTCAAGAAGGCTTTTTCTCATCCAAATTGCTTCTATTCTTTTTCAAATAAAGAAATATTTCTATAGTGGATGAGCATGCATGAAAATCCTGAATTTAGACATGCTTGTATTTCACGCTGTTTCAAGTCTGGATCCAAACTAGTTTTGGCTAGAGCTTCTTTTCCACTTTCCTTTCCTCCCTTTAAGATTCATATATTTTCCTGTGGCTTATTTATTGGCAGTGAGCAGAAATAAAATGTACTCTCATGCAAGGTAGGGAAACTTGGGAATAATCCAATTATAAGAATTTTTTTAAAAAAATAGTGGATTCTGAGCTACCTTTTTGAGCAACCAGTGACTAAGTTTGAGGAAATACAGAAATTCATGTAAATCATAAATCTGTTGTGTTCTGTGACTGATGCTGAATGACAGATGTAATTTATTTAAGCACAAATCAGGTTAGTCCTCTTCTTACCTTTTGCTTGCCCTGTCTCAGAAAGATGGATTTTAGTGTTTCTGGCCAAGGTTGTTGACCTCCAAACATTCATACACACTCCATTCCTGAAATCTTTGTGTCACAGGGTTGGTAGGATGGAGCTTTTCTACCTACAGCAGCCACATGATCCACTGAAGCAGTGTCCTTCAGAGAGGAACTGTTCCTTGGGTGCCTTTTAGGCCTGTAATATGAAATTCAGTGGTTAAGAGAAAAAAATGAGTTTCTGTGTTTTGTCATTTGATCACAGCTACGCTTGCCTCCTGCCAACTTGTCAAAGCTTAGTGATAGCAGAAGGATCCTGCCAGTCTTGCTGCCAGTTCCGCTAATAGCAGCTCTAGATAAATCCTTCCTTATGTTTTCTCCCAAATGGACCTGAAGCAGAACCCTGGATCTGAACATCTGCAAAGGCAATAAGAGAGGTGTGTTAGCGCAAATCAGAATTGAGTTCTGCTTAATTTTCAGTTGAAACTAGTGTCAAAACATAGACTGAGCCATCAGGGGACTTTGGAATGTCCAAACCCCAGAGCCAAGTCTGGGTCTGCACAGTGTGCCTGGACTGTCACAAGGCACTGGGTGACTGACTTGCCAAGATTTTATTTGTCTGATAAGCTGCAGAAAATATGTATTCTCAGATCATTGTGAGTGTGAAATAAATTCCATTAGCACAAACCAGCTTTTATGTAAGAAAATGATCTTAGAGGGGTTGAAACAAGCACTTTTAACTTTGTATTTCTTTTAAGGGACTGAGAGCCATCCATCAGCCTATGGCTGATTCATGAGCAGCAGTTCATTAGGCATCAGTGTCTTGATTGCTTTTGCTTTGATGGGTGTTGCTGCTTTGCACCAATAGGGTGTTGCAGAGGTCAATAAAGCTAAGACGATCCTAGGGAAGGCAAGAAACTGGAATGCTTTATTGGAT
>VZRE01000350.1:0-48540 GCA_013396775.1 Cephalopterus ornatus
TATAATATTTGAGACTCTGTTTCTCACACTCAGCCTGGAGAACAGAAGGTGCTACGGAGACACAGCAATCTTCCAGTACCTAAAGGGAGCCTACAAAAGAGCTAGACAGACTTTTTACAAGGGCATGTAGTGATAGAACAAGGCGGGGAGGGGCTTCAAACTGAAACCTGGTAGATTTAGATTAGATATAAGGAAGACATTCTTCACTGTAAGAGGGGAGAGGCACTGGAATGGGTTGCCCAGAGAAATGGTAGGCAGGTGCCCCATCCCTGGAAATATTCACGCTCAGATTGATTTGGGCTCTGAGCAACCTGATCTATTTGAAGATGCCCCTGCTCATTGCAGAGGGTTTGGACTAAATGGCCCTTAAAGGTCCCTTTTAAACCAAAATATTACATGATTCTGTGATCATTAACTTGCAGCCTCTGTCAGTGCATTTTAAAATAGGCAGATTTCAAATACCAGACAAGCTCACAACACGCAAAACAATCAAAAGGGTTCTGTAAAAGACAAGCATATTTTCTCCTAGTACTTCTAAACATAGTTCAAAAGCATCACATAAAAAACCCAATGTAATTTCATCTTGAAGAAAAATAAATAACTGCATAGCCCCAAAATGAGCAACATAAATTTTAACTAATAAAAAAAAAATCACAATCACCATGGGGCAACCACCCTGTTCAATCAATTTTTTTCTACTTCAAACAGCATAACCAGAAGCTTTTCAGTTCAATGTGGGATACTCTGCTAGAAACTAGAGCAAAAATGAAAATAACAGTGCTGATGCCTCCCACGTCCAATTATTTGACTGTTATTTTATCTGTTAGTGGTGGAAAACACTCTTCCTGGGTTTATCACTTGCCATAGCCTCCCCTCGATTCAATGTAATAATACAGACCAAGGATACCGTACACATTCATCAAAGTAAACACGGGTGACCTAAGTATGCACAGCCATTCAGCTGCTGCAAGTTTCCATCCTGCTGAGGTCAAGACAGCCACCTGACAGTAAATATTTAGCACATTACTTATTACCAGTATTGACAAGACTCTTCCTGCTGAGAGCAGCTGAATGTTTGTGCATTAGTACGCTCTGTCCCTCATCATCGCTACAGGATTTCCAAGTCCCTTGTGTGGGTAAAGGCAAATGTTGCAGGTGGCACAAATGGGGAGGTGAACTCTTTTTCTGGCAGAGACCTCCAAAGATGAACACATTCACAGCAAAGGCAGAAATGTTTTTATTCTCAAAGAAATAACTGGAAGATGTCAGGATGTTTTCTACCAGGCTGTGAATATAAGCCAAGAAAGCAACATATTTCACCAGATATGGGCTAAATTTCTCTCTGACTCAGGAGATTTCTCCAGGAGTCCACCACATACTGGCAGCACTTTTACTTCCTCTGCTTACAGTGAGAAAATCTGATGTCTTTTACAAGCTTCGAAGATTGTCTCAGATTTCTAGTGCAACTTGCAGTTAGGGTTTTGGACATTTTCAGCGCTAGCCTCACAGGACATTATGAACTGAAAGCAGAAACAAGAACTATCTTTTTCTCCACACTGAATGGATTCTACACATATCCTCCAAGTGACTCCAGATAGTGCACAGAACTGTTTACAAAAGTCCAAACTGAAAACCCCATGGAAAAAAAGGCAACACTCCCCTCCACCCCCCACCACGCATCTGGGGAAAGTGTGAATTAACAAAAAGTTCCATAGAAGAGCAAGAGCAAAATTTTAATATGGGATATTGTGCAGTTAGAAGATAACAGTTCAAAGGAGAGGAGGAATTAAATGTATTTATATAGTGTTAATTTGTTTTCTTCCTTCCTTTATGATTTAGATTTTTGTCTGTAGTCCTTTTCATATCAAATTTAGTTTACCTGTACCAGTACCTGAAATTCTATTGGCAATTTTCCCAAGGTTTCTTTTCCATCAATGCTTCATCAGCATAGCTAAATCTACTAAACTGCAAAATTCAAAGCACTCTTTTTTCTCATTCAGAGAAGCATGCAGAGCTTCAGAGAAGTTCCTGTCTACTCTCCAGACTGTCAGCTTGCCATAGGAATCAAACTCTTGACAACCTGCAAGTTCTGAAAATGAACAAACCTAAACCAAAATATTTTATGACTAAAACAAAAAAGGTGAAAGTGATTACCTCCATTTTTTTACATCAGTAGTAGTCTCTCAATTATACTGAAGAAATCAAGTTTCTAACCTCAGCCCTCAAGCTGACTCCTCTGTGCTCTGCTTTGCTGCAGAAAATGTAAATATTTGGTTATTGTTGCACCACAAAGACAATCTGTCTCCCTCCTTCTGCTCTGTTTATTCTGTAGTGACATACTGTACTAGTAATGCTGTTATTCATTCTCCTGTCTATCCTCCAAAGCCCCTAGCAAGGATTAATTACCAAGGATGAATTGCAGAGTAATTCAGAAGTATGTAAGCTCTACAGTTTCTAGTCTAGAAGTAAACTAGAGAAAAAAAATACTGAAAGAAATTAAAAGTCAGTGAAACAGGTCAGGTATCAGGGATATCAGTTGGTTCTTTAAACAAGGAACCTGTCAATCATAGTAAGTGACAGTGTTGTTATTAGTTTTGATGTATGCATACCTACTCTATACTGCTACATGTTTGTTCTATTACTTCATTTTTAAACTTTCATTCTGGTCCACCAGAAGGACAGTGCTCTCAGGAACGTCACATGTAAAGGCTGACACCAGACACTATGCACCTGAAGTCTTCTCATTGAATTAAAAGCATTGGAATCCCTAAGGCCATTCAGTCCATAGCTGTGACTGTCCTCTCCATACAGGCCTCTCTGCTGTCCCACCTCCCTGTGGTCTGCACATTGTGATCTTAGAGATCTGTCAGTCATATGAATATTAAATCTTTGCTAATACAAAAGACCTCAAGCATACCAGCACTTTCACATTTATTTTATGCAACTTTTCCACCACTCATATGCTCCAATCTATTTAGTGTTTCTGAATTTAAGGGAGGTAGTAATTGCTGAAATGAGTGAAACTAGCACACGACGCTCCAAAAGACCACATTGGGTGTCAATGCTTACAAGTCCTCTGATGATTCAAAAATTAGTTAAAACATATATTTCCAATACAATCAAATTTAAAAAGCACTGTAAATATTCCTCAAGCTTCAATGTATTTTATAATGCCTATTGAATACTTCCCAATTTTGCCCTTGAAGATCAGATTTTTGCACTGTGTGTCAACTAAATTCTGCCCAAGGAAGGACTGAATCAGACCTGTATTAAGGATGGGCACAATTATTGTCAAACAGTTGAAAAAACCAAACAGTCTCAAAAGAAGTGAAATATTTCAGCATAACAATAGCAATTACAGCACCATTAGGTAATTTGGAAAAGGGACCACTGGTTCTGCTGGGGGCTGAAAACTGCTGTGTCCTTTGTTTTCTTAATTTCATACTCCACAGTAGAATCAGGCTGATGGTCTCCAGAGCCTTTGATGTGTGATAGAAACCACATGGCAAAGATGATTTCCTTATCTTAGCCAACAAAGATAATGGGACCTCAGTCCTCTCCCGGCACCTGAGGATTCTCAGAACACCTATGCACAGATCTTCTCATCATTTTGCTGGAGGAAGAGGTATCCCCAGAGAGAAGGCAGAGACAACACACTGTCTGCCTCTTGTTGCTCCACCTCCCCACCTTGAAAGAGGACAAATCCCTGAGGACACAGACTAGGACAGTGCTTACATGTAATGCAACTGCAGTTCTCCCCTGTTGAGGTATCCAAAGCACATTTAGAATAGAAATACAACCCTTGTACCAAATTACTACTCACCCAAGAGCTGCAGGATGCTGTCCTAATGAATCATTATTTATTAATTTTATAGCACAATACAAACAGCCCTCAGCTTCCCTTCCTCACAAATCAATAGCATAAATATGCAGCCTTTACTGGCAGGAGCTAATCCCTATTGAATTCATGATCAGCATGAGAAAAAGCAACAAGCCATATTTTTTTTGTTATATAAAAAAGTCTCCAGCAAGAAAGATAAAGAGGGCAAAATATTAATTCTGATAAAGGAATGTAGGTGGCATTAAAACTTCATAGAATTTTAATTAATTACATACCTTATTATTTATTTTTAAAATAAAATTCATATATTGATTTGCTCTTTAATGTGGATGCTATAGAAACAAGATAGCACAAAAAGGCAGGGATGATGGCCCATCACACATCTAGAAAGAAAAAAAAGCATAACTCAAATATGACTCATTACGATACTGGTTTGGTATTTCAATCTAAGACATCTGATTTCAGTTTCAGTGCTAAACTACAGAAGGTACAGTGATTTTCCAAACAATATTTTTATGAGCAGAAAACATCAAGACATAAGATGAAATTTCAAAACAATTAAAAGAAACAGTAAAAAGGAAAAATGAACAAATACTACGAAAAAGTCACAAGCAACTCAAAAGTGAAGTTTTCCTTAATAGAAATGTTTGGAGTTTTATTAAATTTAAAAGTTGAACCTTCTTATGAACATATGTGTACTAGCAATCTAGAATATCTACACTGAAAAAATAGCCAAGGTTCAACCAAAAAAAAGCCAAACGGAAAATACATTTTCCTGGTGAACTTGTAAGATTGCTGTTTTCATGTGCTCATGGAGGCCAGTCCTCCTAGTGCCTTGGTTCCCAATGTTTCCAATCACTGTAAATAGCATCCCAAAGAGACTTTAACCTACAATTTCGACTTAACATCCCAATTTAAATTTCCTTCATCTGCTTGTAGAAAATCACTATTTTCCTGTGCTTGTTTTCATTCTCAAGCAGAATTTGTTTCAATCTTTTTTAGCTACAGATTTTCTCTGATACAGACTTTGGATGACATTAGAGGAGATAAATATGGAGTAGTTGAACTATGAACTTAATTTGTCATAGAACAAAATCTCTGATCATCCTTCTTTGCTTTAGTAACAAAGGCAGTTCTGTCCATGAAATAAATTCTGGGAAGGATTTTAAAGAATCAGATATAAGTCTAAGACATATTGACAGACTTCACACATATTCAGCAAATCTCATTGATCACAGCTGGGCGTTGCTCCCATTGCATAAAGGTCGGCATCCACATGCAGCTTTGCTAGCTGGGGTCTTCCTAGTTCTCAGTGTTAAGAAAATTATTAATACTGACTAAATTCTGACCTAGTCATTAATCCTTGTGCAAACTGAGGGGGGGTTGTCAGGATCAAGACTTTATATTCAGAAATATTTAAGTTAACAAATGACTAATCAATCCACTGAACACAAATACTTATCATCAAGGGTCTAATCTTCAAGCTATGTTTGGAATTTGTGATCAAGCTCATCTCCAAAAAGAGGACAACTTTGTGATTAGTATTTCTGTTCCCAGAAATCTAGCTAACTGCCTTGATCATAACTTCTAAATATTGTCTCTGCTCCATGTTAAGACAAAAACAAGAGTTACAGAAAAAATACTTGCTCAGAGAATGACAGCACCATATATTTCTGGGCGTAAACACTCAGGGCTCAAAAATTCATGGAAATATTACATAAATGGCATGCACACATAATCAAAGTTTTAAAGATAAAACAGAAGAAACAAACCTGAATTTAAAAAAAACCCTAATATTTGGAGGTATTTGCATTATTATAAAACTTATAAATACATATTGAAAATCTTTTCTTAGGCACTTTGAACTATTAGTTCTACAAATAAGGTCATTTTTTATTATGTCAGTTTGAATTGCATGACCTTATTTCCATATATTTCCTTTCTCCAAACTTACCTGCTGCAACAAAATAGAAAGTACTACCCCATCACCAACCTAATAGCAATTATGATTTATGTAATTAAAATGAGAAACATCACACAAACTTCAGAATTTATCTGTTTTATTTTCCTCTGTTGGTATGTTTCAATCATTTATTTTTACTTCCACTTTAATAGTCATTTTACTATTTCATATTAATTTGCTTTTGGTAAATTAAATTCAACACTCCAAGGGACCTCAAAGCAAATTAGCTGTTAGCTGCATCAGGCTTTAAAGATCAACAACAAGATATTGTTTTTTCCCTCAGAGGCCTCCATAAATATACATTAGACATACTGTGAAAGGGCTGAAAATGGCAGCTCCAAAGTTAGCTTTCTAAACCAGGAAATAAGTCTTGTTTTCTGGTTCTGCCTTTCCCTTCTCCTGAAGATATGTAGAAGACTAAAATCTTTCAGAAATTAAAAAAAAATTAATCCAATCTGCAATTACCTACTGGGTAAATTCTATTAATATGTTCTCTATGTTTTGAGAATACATGAATGACTATTACACAATCATTTTTCCAAATTATTTTTTTCTTTATCTTTTTTATTTACATATACACTTTTTTATTTACTATACACAAGCAGGTAATGAAAAATAATTTCACAACTGAAGTTCCTACTCAAACAGACCATTAGAGGTGCAAACACATGTAATTTGACTACAGATTTTTACCATAATTTTTCCTTCCTTTGTTTTCAAGTTCCTAGTTAAAGTATATAAATATTATTTATAGCAAGGCAAAACACATGGTTTTGTCTTCAAGAGGGAGAGATCTAATGATTAGTTAGGATTTTCTTTGCTTTCTCTTCCTCTGGCACCATAACTTTCACATTGTTAGCTACCTAATGTAACAGTTCAGTTCAAGTCATGACCACAGAAGTCTTTGACTCATGTACAAAATAGGGCAGGAGCTGAAAACCCTTTTCTTAGCGCTGTAAATCACATTTTTAAACAGCCTCAGATTCAGAAAGTCAGGAGAAACAAACAAAAAAAAGGAAAATAAAACACATATGGAAGTTCTTCTATTTCTTAGGCAAGTATATTAGTCAATTTATCAACAAGAGTTATCTACCAATCACCTTCTAGTTCTAAAAGTAAAATTGAACCTGTGTTCACCTTAAAGAGAGGATTTTTAAACAGCATACAGGTTTCTGACACACAGTGGCAAAAGCCATAAAAGTAAAGGAGAGGCACAACTTCAGGCATATCTGTTTCTTCAGAATTTCTATTTCTGCTGGTTTTAGAGCACATCTACCTTTGCACTGTAGTTCAGATCAGATGCTGGTTTTCAAGTGACCCCCCCAACGGACTGTCCCTCTTATACTGCAGAGTGGTCTTGCATCAACACAAACTTGCTCTCAGTCGGAACTAAAATGAAAGGTGCTTCACCAATAAAGATTGGTTGGTCCATGAAGACAGTCTAGATGCAGTCCACAATATAAGTCCTGAAAACACAGAGCATGCCCTTCTCCCATGCTTAACCTTCCCCATCTCTTCTTGCATTGAACCATCAGCTTTGTGGACTCCATTTTCAGTGTGACAATTAGCATGCCAGCATGATAGTGGCATGCCTGAGGTCACCCTTCAGACCACCACTGGATCAAGGATCAGTTTGTCAGAGTACCAGTCACACAATATTAGACACATCAGAAGCAATCCGCTCACTTATGTAAATTTATATATTAGTGTAAACCTTGTGCAAACTAGAGCTGATTTTTAGGACTGTCCTCAGCAGAAATTCTACTATCAAGATGAAATATTACCATATCACTTTAGCTTTCTGTACCTAAGTTAATCACATATAACTTAACTATCGCTTTGCACTTTTGTCCTTCTCTCTCACAATTAATGTTTGCAAAGTGCCTTAAAAATTTCTAGTAAAGGTGCTATTAAATGATTATTACTGTTTGATTTTGAATTAAATAATTTCATCTGTTTGACATGCATGAATTCATTTCCTTTTGTTCACTCCAGCTCCTCAACTCATAGTAAAAACACATTAAATGCTACAGTCCCAAGATGAAAGCAAGCAATGCTGATGTCCACAAGCAATGCTGCTGTTCCCAACATTAAAGACTGGACTCCTTCCCAGAAAGTCTATTCAGTCTTGGATCACTGAGAGAAATTATGCTGGTGTCACAAGACTCTTGTGTCCACCTGGATGCAGGCAAGATTAAAATGTGCTCACAAACGAATTAACAATCACCAATTTAGCTACAGGCTTTCTTTAAGTAAAGCTCCTTGCTACAATTTGTTCATTATATATATATATATACACTTATATAAATATATTAAAAGTATGGCAAAGCTACAGCATTAAAAGTACTGCCATCACCAGATAATGTCTTTTTTTACTTACTTTGAGAGATGATCTATTAATTTCTGGAAGAAAAATGCGCTACTTGGCATCTCTCCACAGAAGGATCTGACAAATATGCGGAAGATGACCTTATGGCTCCAAAGAGCTCTTGAGATAATTGATCTACAAACACACACATTATCAGACAGCAAAGCAAATTATAACCCGCCACTAAAGGCACCAGTGGCTCAATAAATGATTTCCTGACATTTCAGTATATTACAGAGGTAGCGTATCTTTCCTTTGGGGTTCACATCACAGCAGGTCTATTTTCTTTGTAAACTCTAGATGGAGATGTAAAAAAAGAAAAAACAGAATCTAAACAAAGCCATAAATATAATGGCAGGTTTGACTTTTGAAAATGAAAATGTCTTGCTAGGCTATTTCCTCAAAATCCAGACTATGGCAACAGTTTTCTGCAGGTTTTCCTGTGTGGTACCTGCATGATTGTGTAGTGAACTACCATGTGTATTTTCCCAGAAAAATGGGACATAAAAAGCCCTACATTTAAACTGACAGAGTATGATTAAAGTAGCTTTTCCTCTCTTTGACATCCATCCATACAACAAGGACAGATGAAACTCCTGACTGTTCAGATTGTTATCTTTTCTCCCTCTCCATATAGGTACAAAACCTGACCAACTCCAGTTCCAAACAGTCAGATGGCACAGAGCACTAACAATTCTGCATGCACATTTTGACTCAAATTTATGCCAAGTGAGTAGTAACTAGAAAGTCCAACAGCTGTGTGTGAAAACCTGATGATTTCAGGCAAAGTCCTAATGGACAGCTGTCTGTACAATCATTACTGGTACTTTCACTGCCAGTTTCTAAACAGGTAAGAATGAATGTGCCGCAGAAGCTAAGCTAATTTATGATTTCTAGAGACACACAGAGCCAGCATACTTGTATTTGAACAGCTACTACAGCTACATAAGTACTTATACATTTCTTCATGTCAAAGCACTCTGAGTGGTATAATTCTGTTTACTAACTTGTAGAATTTCAGGAATTATTCTGAAAACAAAATTTTTTGCTTATTTGCTTCTGTGACTATGAAAGTTCCTTAAGCTTTCCAGATAACTCCTAAGAATCAAAGATAACAGGATGTTTAGAAGCATCCACTAAAATTTGTTCACTTGAAATGAAATGAAGGATCTCATCTCCAGGCTTTGTCATACCCTTTTACCAGATAGACTTAGCATAATTTCTTAAGACCTGGATTGAAAGCCTCAAGTCACAGTGGCTACTCAAGATTGGGAAGCTCTTCAGATAAAGAACCTGAAACAAAACTGTCTGTGCACATTTCTGATCTGTGACTTTCAGCCTATACTTCTCAGTCACATAATTGTCAGAGGAAAAACAGTGACTGCCACTAGCAGAGTGGGACAGATTCTGTCTTTCATTCCATGGAACCAATGAAATTACATCTGCCTAAAACAGCCACAATTAATTATGCCTGCTTACCTAGGGTGAAATAGTGCTAACAAAAGTCTAAAGAATTCTATTCAGTCACTGATTTGTGAACAAGATGTTTCTCTCTGTAAGCATGTTCTTTCACCCACTGGATGCATCTAAAGCCCTTCCATCCATGCAAAGAAAAAAGACAAGTAAAGCTGATGATAACAGCACGACATGGAACCAAAACACAGAGAATTAGTTTCATTCTTAGCAGCAACTTTGGGAAAGCTGCTCTTTGGACTCAGGGATACCATTTTTCAATTATTTTCCTTCCTCACTCAGATTTGCTTTAATTTGCTTTTTTATCAGCTTCTATTCCACCTAAAAAGTTGCATACACAAAGTTTAATCCTAAGTAAAGAAAAGTGGGATAACAATAAAAACATATGTGGAACTCAGTTGACTCATATTCATTAAATATTTATAAAAAGGAAAGATAACAGAAATATGACAGAAACCACCTCAGTGTTTTAACACTATGATATGGAATTAATTCCTTGTCTTGCCTTTTGTTGCTCATTTTGTATATGTCTTTGGAAATAAATTTTTCAGGCTAGGTTGAGTCACTTTTATCTCATTTCTGGTTCTGAATAAAAACAGGAAAAAAATGCTTGTGATATAAAAAACACTATTCTCAAAGAAAGAGACATAACATTTCAAAGTCAGCCATCTCTAACTTACCACCTTAGATTTCCAAGCCAGCAGTATATTGCTTTATTGTCATTGTTTTATTTACTGCTGTGTCATAAAAGATGGACGTGGGCAGAAAAAAAGCTAGATAATAATTAATGGGAATATCAATTTTTTAAATGTATTTTTCTTTCATTTTTTTTTGAAGACATTGTATGCACAAAAAGAAAATATCTCAGAAACACTTTACAGTTCTGGGTTCTTCACACGCATCTCTTTATACTTTTCCTTATGTATTTCCTGACATTACTAGCCAGCACACAAGAAAAGAAATACTGATAAAAATGCCATAAGGAGAAATGAATTATATTGAGCTTTCTAACAACTTTTCCTATTTGAGTGGGATACCTCTTTGCACAAGCAAACTCTGTGTTTCAGAATCCACTGTCTGCTTATTAATGCTAATATACGTTTTTTAAATATATATATATATTTCACACGCATTTTTTTAAAAATACACTAAACAAAGACCATTCCAAAATAATCCTTGGTGACAAGTGGATGTCTCATATGGACATGTCTCCATAAACAGATAACAGAGAGATGCCTTCTGGAATAAGATTTTTGACCTTGAGTGTCAGTAAAGGTAAGCAGGGAATGAATATACCTGGTTTACATTGCCAAGATCTCAGCTGGGCAGCCAATATTGTTTTGCATGATTTTCTATGGATTCTTTTCACAGAAAGATGACAGGATGGGTCAGAGGAGGAGAAGAGAAAGATTTAAATCTACTAACTTGAATTTATACATGTAGCAGGGTTGCAGAAATGCTAGTTCATTAGCAAAAGGCTTACTTTTCTTTAAATATGCTTATGGTCAGCATTTTGCTGTTTCTAATAAATCCAATGTATCTTTTTTAAACTGAGCTGGACTGGACTCTCCTCTGGTTTATGTGTTAGTAACAAAATGATAAATAAGGTCTGAGTTGTATTGAAAGATTCAAAAATTTGTGTTTGCAGTACATTTCTGAGAAAAATTTGGATCAAGATCAATGATCCTGCATTGATCTTTTTTTTTTTTGGCATTATTTATATTTTTGTTTAATTTCACAAATCACTTGGGATGATCAGCAGATCGTCAAAATAGTAGCTTAGATGAACCTGATGTAAGTAAAATAGTCTACAACCAATATGTAAGCAAAGAATCTACTCACTTTGAAAACCAAAAACTACATACAGAACTGTCTAAATGAAACCTAATGAAATTGTATACTTACTTCATAAAATGAAGTAATTAAGAATCAGAAAATAGTGTCTCCCCTTTGCAGTACTGAATTAGATGTGGGTACAACTTAGCTGAAATAAAATTCCTGGATTTTTTCCTGTCTCCACAATTTATCTTCAGTATTGTTGATCAGCATCTGCTTAATATCAGCAAACATGGAACAGCTTCCATATTACCTTAAGTAGCAACACTCCTTGCCCTAAGCAAAATGAAACATTTTTACCAAGTCCATGAAATGAGAGGGAAACATGATTCAGCCCTCTGAAATAAATGTTTTGGCACAACTGAATATCTGTGATCAAGGCAGTGAACTCTTACCACTACTATCCAAACAGCTCACACAACAAATGCTAGTATAACTTGTTTACTGGAACAAATGGAGGGACAAAAGCCATGGAAATCTGTGAAGACACACAGCCTCTTTACACCTCCGGGGAATTCTGCATCTGGTTTACTCTAAAATGTAAGTTTTTCTATGCAACAACCATAAATAAAACATAGTTTTAAAATCCATTCGTAGCTAGTTGAATAAGTATGTCTCAGAAATCTACCTATAGAAGTGTTGCGTGTTTAATATGCACAGCCATTCTGTAAAAAGAAGGATCTCGTCACTAGTAGTTTTCTTCCAGCTAAAGTTTAAATAAATATTAATTGTAAAACTAATCAATTTCTGTTTATCTTCTGCCAATCTGCAAGTTTTGAGCCCTAATGCTAACAAAGTCATAAGCTGAAAATAAGACTCTAAATCATTGAAAGCTGTTCCATCTAATAAAGAACAGAACTTGCTTCTTTAAGCCATTATTTTCTTCAAGAGGTCAGATTTTTTCATGCAATAGAATGTCACTATTAAAAGCATCACAAGGTGGAAAAGCATGTTGAATTCTCCATAACAGAAATATTTTCATAAGAATCAGCAAGGAAAGTAAAAATAATAGTTTAGCTGAGGTTCTTTGTTTTGGTTTAGATTGTTGGGAGTACTTTTTGTTGGTTTTTTTTGTAAATTCCTAGACATCATTACAGCTTGAACTTACTTTCCTTTGTTAATGTCTTGGAGCCTAATACATGCATTACTCTACACAAAAAAGATGTGAGGGAGCCCTTAAAAATACAGCTATATGTAATATCTAGTGTACGACAGGAAGGTAGCTTACCTTGTCCATGTTCAAATATATGGATGTTTGTACAACCTAATTGCATACTTTCCATATTCAAGCCTATTTGATATTTTGCAAGCAATATATATTTTAAACTGTTCATCATATTTTTTCCAAAGAGAAACAGTGACTGTGAAGAGCACGTAATACAGTGGGCTTGAGTTTGAAATGGGATTGTCTTAAGAAGGTGTCAGGAAAATCCTCTCTTTTCCTCTAACCTGCTGATTGATGTCGAGAATTAGGAAGCACAAAAAATCTCAACTAAAATAACGAGAGGCAGCTACCCAGAAGGCCTGAAAATAGCACTTTTTGTACATTGTCTATTTAACATATTTATACATATATTAGGCATTATTTATTTTATATATGCACTCAAATACTAAAATACATGTCTCAAATACTAAAATACACTAAAATATAAAATATTTTTGTCTAACACTTGTAAAAAGTCTGAGTGTAGCCAAGCAAATGGCATTATAAATGGTATAAATGTTCTTAAAATACTACTTGTAAGTATTTACGGTGTGCTTTCAAACTGCTGGTTTTACTCTAATCTTACAAAATTTTTTCCCAAATAAAGCTGGCTGAAAGTGGTAATTCAAGCAACACTCTAAACAAATGGAAACCCAAAATGCAAATTAGTGGGGCTGGGGGGTGGGGGGAAGGAAAACCAAACATTTTCTCTTTTCTTCTATTTTTTAGCATGGTAGATATATTCCTGTCAGAACAGACAAGAGAGGCACAGGAAAAAAGGATATACTTACTACAACTCTGAATTTTAAGTAGTATAGATTGTCTCATTAAAATCTGCTGCTAGTTTAAAAAAAGTGTGTGTGTGTGTATATATATATATATATATATACTTAAAATCAAATTATAAACCTTCCAATATTTGACTGAAAACCCACTTGATCCACTGGATATAGTTGGCAGGATATCATGAAAGCCCCTTGTTTCTCTCCCAGCAATCTCTAAGATCTGAATACAGTGCTACACATACTCTTCTTTAATCCTTTTGTAACTTTTATCTGACCTTTTGCTTAGTACAGTTTAAGTAAAAAAGAAATGTTTGTTCATGAACAAATCTATGTATTTGATATTCAAGTCAAAAGCTGAACAGGAGAAGTTATATGAGGAAATTTCATGCCAAACTGTACAAGAGAGCAGGATTACTCTCTGTAAGAAATTAATTTTCATTTTCAAGAGTTTGCACAGAAGCCAGAGATGACGAACTTCAGTTTCAAAATATATGTCAATAATTTCCAACAGTTTTCTATAAATATTCAAAGATTGAGGGGGAAGAATGAGACAAAACAATAGAAAAGTCTGCCATGGAATTCCAATCATACCAATAGCCACGTGGCTATCAATCAAATAAAGTTGCTCAAAACTATTTGGAGAAGTGTTTCATTTTAAACACAAATTTAATTATTACCTGAGAAGCAAAGCACACAGCTCAGAGTTTTCTAATAACTAACGTCAGAGTTCAAGCAGCAAGAAAGAGAGAACAGAGACAGGGAGGAGAGAGAATCAAGAAAATAATCCTTAAAATGCGTGTCACTATTATGTTTCTTTATGACTATAGGATTCTGATATAACTACACACCACAGATTTTCAATTTTTTTTTTGTAAAAAATGGGTTCTATCTATGGTCAGTAGACAGAACACTGGTATAACAAATAAGAAAGTGGCCAAAAATCATATTTTGTAAAGTTCAAATAACAAAAAATAAATTAAAAAAACCAAATATAATTTCAGCTCTTCGTTTCCAAATACTGAATAGTGAAAGTGGATAAATGCTGACTAAACTTAAAATGGATAAACTTTATTTCTAAGCATTTTTAAGAGAAAGCACCCCTGGTTAAAAAAAAAATAAAATAAAAACAATGCCAAGTGCTTCAGAACAGAACACTAGAGCTATCCCTAAAGGATTACCAAGAAGTAGTACAGAAATATCCTCCAAGTATAGATATCTCTCAAACTTTGCAAGAATGTTTCATTTACAAAACACCAATTTTTAATTATTTTTTCTACAAAGATATTGCCCAAGCTTTCCTCAACATCCAATAATGTGCAGGCAAAATTAATCACAAGCATCCAGAGGTCTGGTATGTTAGACATACTCTTGGTGGTAACACATTTATTAAAGAGCCAAGACAAACTAAATCTTATAACGTGATTCATTACAGCTAATGTAGTTTATCAAAGTTACTGATAAGGAAGGGTGAGAAACAACATTATCTTTGGGAAAACTGAGTGTTTGAAAACATTTTCCAAGTTCATATTAGAATGTTTCAGATCCCTAGATTTAGATGAAGAAATTAATCCAGAATATTTTGAATCATCTTCATTTATAAATTTCGGTCTGTACTAATGCAGTATAAAACCAGGCTGTTGGCTTTGATGAACTGTCTCTTCAATGATGCCAGAAACAAAAAAACAAACAAACAAAAAATCAAATCTAACTGGTACTTACAAAGACTTGCGATTTCTTATATTTTTGTTTCATTACTGTTGAATATAAATTAACATTCTCCCTGTGCTAAAGCTGAATGCTGAAAGTGAAACAGGCATAGGAAACAAGTCTATATTTCTGATTTGAATAATAAGATGAAACACTGTGACCTGTATTTTTTACCTACCCTTACATCTGTTGTCACTCCTACTTCTAGAACACTACCCTTACAAAGATGGGTCAGGACTCAGATGAGATGGCTGCACTTAACAGTAATGTTCAAAATTCACACCGTCCATAACTATGTTGTACATTGGTCCATATTTTATCTTCACATTTAAATTCATGCAAATCAATGGGTAGCTTTTACAGATAAGATGACTTGCAGTGAACTGTATGTATTAACTTTGCTGTGCAAAACTGTGAGACTTTTCAAGTCTGGGATCCCAAAGACGATGTCCAAAACCACAGAGACTGTTTGTTATGTTTTACATAATTCTACTTTCAAGAAATATCGATAAAGAAAATGTCTGTGATGTTCTTCTTTAGTAATTTTTACATAATTTTCTTTCTAAATATGATTTTTCATTACTTCAGTGAAGGGATAAGCTGCATGAGATAAAAACAAACAGCCCATGGCGGAAGCAATATTGCCAGTACACAGGTCACATAATAGCACATTTTAATATTGTTTACTACTAATAGGGTTGGGGTGTTTTTTCTACTATCCCCTCCTGAGTAATTTTAAACAACTTCTTTTACTGCTTTAATAAAAAGAGCAGCAGAGATGAGTTTGAGAGAGCAAGTTTCAATAATCCATAGCTATCTGCTACTCATCATTGCTGAAAAGCTCCAGAAAAACAATTTCAGATCTCAAAGAAGGCATGACCTTCCAAGAAATGTGCTAATGGCAATAATTAATGCTGAGAGCAACTCTTCTGTTGTAGCTTGGCAGCTGCTATTTTATGTAGGTCTGCCAAAGAAAGCATTTGGTGGAATGGTACTTCAGAACTTGTTTATTTCCACCTAAAGTGGAGTGGAAAAGGCAAGTATCTAAAAAAAACAGAAATACCAGAATGCAACTTCATAAGAATGTCATTTTGAAAGTGACAAAACAGAACATTTCAAACAGTTCCAATCAAACCGTTCAACTGAAATGACATTTCTCTTTTTTTGCTTTATTTTATTTCACTGAAGTGAAAAAACTGTTTCAGTTAAATTCAATTTTTTTATAAAGAAGAATATAGCCTTGCAAAAAAATTTGCTTTTAGATGCATATTCCCAGATCTGTCCCCCTGTAACTCAGCCTATCAACCAGACTATGTCCTATATACTATACCTTGCAACTCCCTCAGAGCACTCACTATGGAGTCCAACCCACAGGAGAAAAGAGAAGGATGACTGCTCTGCACATGCAGACCACGAGTTAAAAGGCGACCTAATTTGGTATTTTGGACACTAAATAAAGCACAAAGCATTTTTACTGAGTTCAGACTGCCACACCCCTCAGCTGATTCAGTATTGACTGCCACTCAATATAGAATATATGAATTAGTATATAAAATCTACAAATCTTTGTTGAAAATTTCTGTTTGGAAAAGTTTTTCATTATAAATTATTTTCATTTACTCCTAAACAGCTTTAATTGTTCATTTTCAGCTCAACACACCTTTTTTTTGGTTTGTTTTGGTCTTGGTTTTTGAATAGCTTATTTCTTTTTAAGACAAAATAACACCTTGTTCAATTCAAAAGCATTCATATGGGAATTAAAATTAAAAATAAATAAGAAAAACTAACCTTCCCACCAGTTTGATATAAGAAAGTTCTACACTATCAAAAATGCTCCTTCATCAATGTCATCTCTCTCAATCTTCATTCAAAACTTTAGAAGAAAATTGTCTCAAACCTGGATTTGAAGATAGACAACTTAAGTCAGAGAGGAAGAAGAGAATTCTCAAGTCAAATGTCTTTTCCTGACTAGTTCCCTTAGAATCATAGAATCATGGAATGGTTTGGTTTGGAAGAGACCTGAAAAATCATGTAGGTCCAAATCCCTTGCCATGGGCAGAGACACCTTCCACTAGACCAGGTTGCTCAGAGCTCTCTCCAACCTGGCCTTGAACACTGCCAGGAATGGGGCAGCCACAGCTTTTCTGAGCACTTTGTTCCAGGACCTCACCACTCTCACAGTAAAGAATTTCTTTCTAATATCTAATCTAAACCTACTCTCTTTTAGTTTGAATTCATTCTCCCTTATCCTGTCACTACATGCTCTTTTAAAGTGTCTCCATCTTTCTTGTGGGCTCCCTTTAAGTACTGGAAGGCTGCAATTAGGTCACCTTGAAGCCTTCTGTGTTTCAGGGCGAGCAATCCCAATTCTCTCACCTTTCTTCATAGGACATGCGTTCCATCTCTCTAATCATCTTGATGACCCTCCTCTGGACTCACTCTAACGGGTCAATGTCCTTCCTGTGATGAGAACCCAGAGCTGGACACAGCACTCCAGGTGGGTCACTCCAGAACAGAGCAGAGGGGCAGAATTACCTCCCTCAACTACCGGCTGCTTTTGATGCAGCCCAGGACACATTTGGCTTTCTAGCCTCTTAGTGCACGTTGTCAGCTCATGTCCAGCCTCTATCCACCAGCACCCCAAGTCCTTCTCAGCAGGGCTGCTCTTCATCTGTTCATCCTCCAGCCTGTATTGATACTGGAGATTGTTGTGACCCACATGCAGCACCTTGCACTTGGTCTGGTTAAGCCTTATGAGATTACCATGGGCTCACTTCTTGAACCTGTTGAAGTCACTAGGGATGGAATCCCATCCTTCAGGTGTGTCAACCACACCACTCAGCTTGGTGTCACCTGCAAATTTGCTGAAGGTGCACTCAAGCCCCTCATGTATGTCATTAATAAAGTTATTAAACAGCACTGGTTCCAGTGCTGAGGGCCACCATTTGTCACTGATGTCCACCAAGACTCTGAATCCTTGACTTCTACTCTCTGGATGCGACCATCCAACCCCTTTCTTATCCATCTAAGAGTCCATCAAATCCATCTGTCTCCAGTTTAGAGGAAAGGATGTTGTGGGGGACTGTGTCAAGGCTTTACAGAAATCCAGATAAATGACATCTGTAGACCTTCCCTTGTCCACTGATACAGTCACTCCATCACAGAAGGCCACTAGGTCTTTCAGGTAGGACTTGCTCTTGGTGAAGCCGTACTGGCTGTCTCAATTTACCTTCCTCTCCTCCATGTGCCTTAGCACAGCTTCTGGGAGGATCTGTGCCACGATATTTCTAGGGACTGAGGGGAGGCTGATAGCTTGGTAATTCCCAGGATCCTGCTTTCTACCCTTTTTAAAAATGGGCACAGTGTTTCCCTTTTTCCAGTCATGCGGGACTTCACCTGACTTTTCAAATATCATTGGCATCTACATCACTCAATTCATTCAGGACTCTGGGATGCATCTTACTGGGTCCCGTAGACTTATGTACATTCAGGTTCCTCAGATGGTCATGAACATGATCTTTGCTTACAGTGAGGGAACTCTACCAGTCCCCAACCTGCTCTCCTTCTCCCAACACAAGATATTTCATTTGTCTCCTCTTGTTTTATTATAGTTCTTTCAACTTCTGGTAGCACAATGAGAAAACAGAATTTAAACTATAACTTGATATGAAACATTGCTCTTTTTTAAGGCTCTTTTCATTACAGATTATCTTTCAGAATACTTTATAAAGGTGATCTTGACAGTTGTTCTCCATTTCACAGTGACAGAACCAGGGGTTGCACATCAGGTGAAGACCAGATGGGAAATGAGAAACCTTTGAAAACAAGCCTCTGCCTCAAAGCCTTAATATCTTTGAAGCTAAATTTTCAACTGTCAACACTATTCTAATCTTGCATAATGTCAAGTCAGAACGTTTAGGGCTTTGCTTTGACTTTTTTTTCTTAGCACTCTTTTTGGCATTCTATATGGTTCTGTTACTGCATATGAAATAAGCTTAAATATTTATCCTACCAAATTATATAATCATATTCAAGAGTTGTCAGTCTAAACTAATCTATCTGTTATTAAAGAAACTAGACAACTTTGCTGGCTTTGCATCTTATCTTAGATTTTGTTAGCCTAAGCTGTTAGAATTTGGAAAAATATCTTCTCCTCCCCCCCAGAAGAAAATATCACTCCATTAACAATTAAAATGGTAATAATTATACAAGTGTTAGACAAATTAAGTACAAAGTTTGATGTAGCCTAACGACAAAGAATAATGAAAAACAGTGTGAACTACATAGACTCATATTTAATGTCTGATAACTTTAAAAACTTAATATATTAGGAAATTGGTGTTAAAATATTTAATTTCTGAAAATATTATTTACAATAATGTTTTATTAAAGTGTAAACTAATATAATGATAAAATGCTAGATTAAAGGACCTTAGTCACATAAGATAATTTTTCTCAGTCTTTTCACATCTTAGTTCAGTGTACTTTGGATTTGCTTGGTTTCTAAGCAGAGTGTATGGGTTATATATTCTCCTGTTTTTTTCCCCCCAAGTGTCTAAGGTTAACAAGTTGTTTATTGATTTTTATGTTTATGTAATCTTCTCTTATATTAAATGGCAAAATTCTGTATCCTATTGAGCAACTGAAGATGTTTGTTTTACTACAGTCCACAGATGCCATTTTTAGCTACAACATTTTAAATCTCCCATTCAGCACAGAAAGTACCTGTGTTAGAATGAAAATTGCATATAATTTGTTTTTAATTGAAAAGCAAAATATGGGATTATTTTGAGTCAGTCTTGACATATCATATATCTTGAGATATCATTCTATCATAATTATATTGTTGCATTTTACAGAAGTCTATAATCTATGCCCTACTTGTGTGTTAACATATAAATACATAAATATATATACACACATATATACATATATATGTGTGTGTGTGTGTATTATACAAATCTAAACTGATTTGGGATTCCATGTGGCAATCTATGTGTCCACAGGATTATATGGGATTGTATTATCTTTAGTGGTGGGATGATCAGTAGACCCCCTTTTACTAGTCTGGGAGTTTGACTCATTGGGAAGATTTCTCTCTGTTTAGAGAATCACTGTAGGAATTCCTATCACCTTGTATAAATCAAGTTTCCATAAATTAAGCTTCCTCAGAACTGTCAAAATTGTTACCCTACCACCCACCACCCCTCACTCCTCATTCTAATGGATTTTTATTGCCTGGAGAAAACTGCCCATTTCCACATTCATAAAAGTGTTTCTTACGGTGAAAAAGGAGTTCTTCAAATACTGATTAAAAAGTAATTGCCTGAGGCCTTGAATGAATGCTGAAATCAGCATTCATTTTTAAGTTTTTAAAGATGTGAAAAGAAATAAACCCACATCCCTTACACACTTACTGCTAAATCATGTACCAGTACATTGATCTCACTACCCACTACAGTGCAATATCCACAACCTATAGAAATACCATAAAGAATCTATAGCAACACTTAGTTTCTTTTCTTAGATAATTTGTCCAAATCTTTATGCTTTCATAGTATGTCACTGGCCTTAATGGAATGAGGTAATTTGCATGATATAAACACTTGGCTCTGAATTATGGAACTAATCATGCTTTTATATAGACACAATAACTCTAATGCAAATCTGAGATCTTGTTTGTATAATTCTTATCCCAGACATCAATATTTAACTCATTCTACAGAAGATCCATGTCTTACCTGAATTCTCACTTATTTTTCACCTTTTTGCCACTACAGTGACAGAAATTCACATTGTTTCAGATATTCCATAGAGTTTGCGCTACCCCAACTATGAAGGAACTCTGGGCACATTATATTCATTGACATTGCTGTTTTTTGCCTGGAGAAAGAGCCTATAACTTGGTCTTCCTGCTGGAAGGTAGTGTCACAGTAGTCACAGAATGACAGAATCACAGAATATGCCGAGTAGAAAGGGAGCCACAAGGGTCATCGAGTCCAACCCTTAGCCCTGCACAGGACCATCCTCAAGAGTCCACCCTGTGCCTGTATCATCCAAACGCTTCTTGAAGTCTTTCAGGTTTGCTGCTGTGACCACTTCCCAGGGGATCCTGTTCCAGCACCCAACCACTCTCTGGGTGAAGAACCTTTTTCAGATATCTAAACTAAACCTCCCCTTGGATCCTGTCACTGATCACCACAGAGAAGAGATCAGTATCTGCCCCTCTTCTTCCCCTCACAACAGGACTGAGGTCTCCCTTCAGTCTCCTCTTCTCCAGGCTGAACAAACCAAGTGCCCTCAGCAGCTCCTCATATGGCTTCCCTTGAAGCCCCTTCACCATTTTAGTTGCCCTCCTTTAGATGATACAAATAACTCAATATCTTTCTTATATCAAGGTGACTAAAACTGCACACAGTATTCAAGGTGAAGCTGCACCGGCACAGAGCAGAGGGGGACAATGCCCTCCCTTGACTAGCTGGCAGTACTTTGCCTAATTCACACAAGCTCTAGATCTTCCTAAGAAAGACATGTTTGGAGCAACCCTTTTTGAGCAATTTGCACTTGCCTTGCCCTCCACCAATATTTTAAACTACCACATAAACTGCAACAAGTGAGACTTTACAAATGTGTGAAATGATGTAGAACATTCAATTACAAAGTCTCTGCATGAGCCAGTGGCAGCCTCTCAAGGTTTCAGTTTGCCTTGCAGGACATCCCAGTTTGACACCCATTCATGGCTCCATTCTTAAAGACATTTAACCTAATACGGAGGCAAGTGCTACGAAGGCAGATGTCCTACTTGCTACAGAGCCAGTGGGTAAAAGAAAGTGTGTGTATCATACAGTGGTACCCTGTGGGTTAATAAAGTGCAAAAAGAATCTCAAAGAAGACTCATCCGGGCAGCCAGGAAAGAAAGAATGATCATATAAAGGTATAAGGGCAAATAAATACATCAGATACATGTTGGAGAAAGGCGGGGGAAAGGCAAACAATTTCTAGGTAATGGTTAACTGTAACATTTTCAGGCTCCTATTTTCACCACACGCTTCTTAATATGTAAATTCTGTTGCAAGTCTGAAAAAACCTCAACTTTTTATTTAAACTCAAAAAATAAGAGATCTCACTGTGATGAAGTCAAAGTGATGAAGAAATGTACCATCGTGACAAATGACAATAACCACTCCAAACCAAAGAGATAATGGTACGCTAAATTTTAAAGAATAAGGTAAAGATACAATTGAAAAGTGTAATTGACTACCAACTGTATCTATCGACTGGTACCTTTTCTGTGACACTGACAGCACAAGAAAGATGAAAGCTTCTATGGCTGTTTTTATGTCTGGGACAAATTAACAGAACAGCAAACCATCGGTCCAGTTATGTGATCACGAACACTGCCAAGGACTGGATGAGTTATCCATAAACCTCACCAGACAAGCATCACTCTTGACATCTTTAATGAAAAGGTAATTGCAGAGTCTCATGCACCTGTTCTGCCCAAGTAACAGGAGCTTCAGAATGCTGGTAAAAAATATCAATTAATGTCATCAGAGGTAGAGCTCATTAACAGGTTAAATGTATTAAACTTTCAGAATTTCTAAAATGTTTTTTCTGATATTTAAAACACAAACGTGATTATTCTATGGAAGAATTGCAGAATAAGATTAAAAAAAAAAAAAGGCACGAGGCTAAAAAATTATTTCTATTTAATTTGAGCCAGAAATGCTTTTCTTTGTAGTGGAAATAATTCTCCTTTTAAATGTAAACAGATCTACCTATAATAAAATTTTAACTATAAAATTGAAATATTATTATTATTCCAGGAAAAAATCTTTAATATTTCAAATATAAAATTTTGGGTTTTGAAGTCTCTGGGTTTGTTGTTGGTTTTGGAGGCAGCTTTGTAGAGATGGAGGACAGGGAAGCTAGAAAGTGTTTTCTTCCTCATTTATTTTATCTGGGTAACCTGAAGTGCTATTATTTAGAGAGGGATTAGCTTTAGAGAGGGATACTGGCTTCCATGCTAAAACTTAAAATGATTAAAGGTCTCCCTTACAAGGTTACCTCCAACTTTTTCATATACGCTGAAGTGAACACTATTTATGGATGACAGTGTCAGCAAAATAAAGAATATAGCTTTTTTTTTTTTTCCTCCTTGTAACTGAAACTCTTAGTTTATTTTACCTTTACACAAGATAAAAATATGGCTTGGTTTATGATTTCACTGGCTACAATTTAATCCTCTGCAAGATCATTAAAACTTTTATTTGCAAGTCTCCATCCAGTTTTTATTGCTCTTTTAACTGAATCAAGCTTCCAAATAATAATCATTTTAATTCTGAATTTTATTTTTGAATTAAATAGATGTGATACCTTCTTAAGTATACAGGATAGTCTCTAAATTAATGTGTAAACATCATAGAAGTGCTTGAGGCTCATGGAAGGTACAGTTAGCCTAGGGATACAGTTTTTGCAGAAAGTATTTTGACTCATATAAACTGAAAGAAATTTGAATGCTTAATATTATGGCAACAAACAGATGATTAGTAATATTCCTGAACCTGTATTAAATGCTAGAGAATAGTAGATGTAAAATAACCAGTGATGATTTATGATACAAGGAAAAATTACACAAATTAGAAAGATTAACATACCTTCCCTGCTCAAAGAAATAGTTTCATCTCTTCAAATAATGTTGGCAGTAACTTATATAGAGTTATGTAATTATGTCTTTATTATGTACTCCCAAAGCAATGTATAAATGCAACAAAGCAAAAAACCAGGTTATGCTAGATGTTGTGTTCGCTAGATGTTGTGTGTCTTTCTTAACTAAATAACAGTTTGTAAAAGTAACTCTACAGAGTGTATAGATAATAACCCCAATTGCAACTAAAAGGTTTAGTTTTCAAGGCACTTAATTCCCCATGTTACAAATGTTACTTATGACTATGAAGTTATCTCTAGGGAAGCTGTCAGAGAATCTTCTTTGCATTTGATTTCAGCTGTGTCATACTGTTGTACCCCTGAGTACATACCTTTTCAAATACTTTGTTCTGTGTAGATATTAAACCTGGAAGTTATGTATTATATGTGTCATGAATGAACTTTGAGAAAATTTATCTTTGGCTGTAAGGTCTGTTCATAAGAATAAACTGGGAAACCATTTTCACCACCACCTTCAATTGGTAGGGAAAAAAATACCCCAGCCAATCTCTTTTGGAATTTTTTTAAAGGAAAATTATATTAATGCATGAAAAGTTAGCCAATGCTATAGTTATTTCAGAAGATATTTTGTTGGAAATTACTTGTAATATGGATGACTGACTAGGTAATGTTATCTTCATGAGGATATGTTCCTTGTTCATTATTATTTCCTGCATTTTTTCTTAGAAACCAAATTCTTGTCAATTATCATTCCCTATTCAACATTCTGTTTACTGTGGGGGCATTTCCTTACATATTTTGGCACACACGTTCTCTAAAATAAATTCTGGACCACACATTTACAAGAGGATTGACTTCTATTTTCATTTTTATTCAGGCCATGCAACTTTAACTGCAAATTTATACCTCTTTCACAGTTCTTGATATTTTTATGAAAAATGAAAATTTTCTCTGTGCATTGTAAGCATTAGTTCTTCATATAACTGAAAAGCAGCATAATAACTTATTTCTCTAGGCCCCAAATAATGGTACCATGTAACTGATTTTAATGAAGGGAAGAAAAAAAAAAAGTCACAAGATGTCAGTCTTAGTTTCACTCTAAGTTACTGGAGTAGCTCATGTATAATATCCTAGATGGCAACATTATGAAATGGTTCCTAATGCCTTCCTGCCTTCTAAAGAAGTCAGTCAGATAAGATTACACCCTGATAAATGTCCCAAGATAATGAGTAAAAATGCATTTCTTTGCAAAGTTAAATGTTAATGTTCTATTAGTCTTTGAAAAATTTCTATACTTACAATTGTCAATTAGTTTAATACCATCTGTTAAGCCTATTAACTTAAAGAAACATTACATAATTTATAAATATTTCTTCTACCATGCAATGCCAATATATTTTGCATTATTAGTGAATTAATATTGGGAAAAGTTACATAATTATGGCACAATAATCAGACAGGTATACACACAATGTGGCTTCGGCAGGGACTGAAGGCCCCAGGCTGAGCTGGTCCACATCCTCTGGACCCTTGGCAGGACATGGTAGGAGTGGGAGTTCCCGGGAAGACCAGTCCCAACCAGTGAGGCTGTGAACACCCCCAGGACCCTGATAGAAGCAGACTTGCACTGCTCATGTGCTCCCCTTTAGACATTTATTTGGAGACAGTGTTGGGCCATATGGACTTTCCCTCTGAGGGAGTGTTGTTCTCAGGATATTGTATTTTATCATGTTTCTCCATGGGAAACAGCTCAGGCTTATCAAATAACGAGTACAAGGAGCAAAACTAAGGAAAAAAAAAATCCATGGGTAAAGAACAGTAATTACCTCAAAAAAAGCTTGCAACCACTTAGCTGAGGAACATGTCCTGCATCAGATTGTGGGCTTGATGTCTGAGACTCACTAATGTCTGAGATGGGGCATTTTGCCATCCTGTGGGAACTCAGAGAAACTGGATGAGCACAGAAGACTTTCAAAAACTGCACTCCCCACCTGCTTTTTGCAAATCTGTGCAGATAGTCATATGATCTCAAGATGATTCATAGCTCTCAAGCCCCTCAGAAGGCACATGCCTTCTTCCACAAGGTGACAGAGACAATGCCTAGGCTGGGGATTAGTTATGCCTTCTGATAGTTTTGAAGTTAGAACTTCCCCTGAGGAACACACACTTCCCATGTGTCCTGGCACTGGGTAACAGGGAGAAGAGCTCACCATCTCACTCTCCACTTCCCCTCCTCAGGACGCTGTAGGGAGCAGTGTGGTCACCCCTCAGCCTCTTCTTCTCCAAACGAGACAAACCGTGAGTCCTCAGATAGATATTTCAAACTCACTGTGAGAGAGCCACCTCTCTGTAGAGAGAAGTAGGAGATCAATACTGAAGTCTGGTGACCTATAGGTTCTCTAGAGGGAAGACAAGGACACTATTTGACACCATCTACAGTAATTCTTAAGATAACATTAGGAGAGAGATCATTAAAATAATTTACAAAACTCTGTCTGGGTTTTTTTGCCATTAGTGAACATGACAACAATTAGATCGGTGACTGCTAGATTGAGAAAAATATCACAACATATGAGTAATTCCATTGTGGAAATATCTTTAACATTTATTTTTAAGAAATACCAATAAGTATAAAATAATACACAATATATTATTTTATAAGCATCTATCTTTTAATTTGAAGGATCACCTTCTTTTATGCTTACACACAAACTGACAAGGTCAAGTTTTAAAATGTTTGTATTTCCGAATTGATCATAAAATGAAATCAGGGTCAGATTTAATTTTTTGAGGATGGAAATGCTACAAGTCAGTAATTACTACACTAGAGAATTTAGCCAAAGCTTGTTGATCCAATCTCTACTCGACTAGCCAAAAGTACAGCCAGGCAATAGATGAGGAGATGAGGATGGGTTTTTGGGAGTTTGTTCTTTTTTTTCTTTTTTTTTTTCCCCCCCAAATATCAGAGAGAACAAATGTATGATAATAAAGTACCTAATCTTGTACTGAAATATTGCTGTAGATTGCTATCAGTTCAATTCTGTTTTAAACAGTGAGGACAATCTGCTTTATGTGTATTAGTCTGGTGTAAGATTTGTATCTCTGGCAGTAATTGTTTATTATACAAAAATACTCAGTATTCAGCAGTATGATATGAATTAGCATTTTACAAATCACTGATTTCTTTAACATGATGATGACTGAGATTTAAAAAAGCTGTTAAATTAAAAATACAGGAATTGTGAGGGGAAAAAACCCACCTATTTTGGTAGCATTGAGGTCAAAACAGTGGCAAAGAGTATTGCACTGCAGAATATTATTTACTTTCTTATATCTGAAGAAAAACTTAGAAAAACAGCCTGAAATGTGTCATCAGTTAATAGGAGTAAAAAATAAAAAAGTAAAACCAGACACAAACTAAAACAAACAAACAAAAAGTTATATGCAGAATATATAAAAGCAGTTTACACTCATTTACCTTTAACTAAATCACCAAATCAGCATCATTAACAGTGAACTGTATATTTATGTACTCATGTATGTACATACATAGAATCTCAAAATGGTGTGTTGCATATATATGCTCTAAATTGGCTTCTGTTAGACTGCACAAGTACTAGACTCCAGCACATAAATTATTGTTATTGATATGTACTTAACAATTCTGTTGAATCAACTCTATTGAATCAAGATAGAAAGCGGAGATCACCTACAATAAGATGAACCAAATATTAAATTAATAATAAAATGTATTTATTCGTCAGTGAGGTCATTAAACTTAAGTTTTATGAGATAAAAGACTGAAACTCAGAGATGTTCTGTTTGAAAATTTAGCACAGTACACAAAAGATTATATTTTTTCCTATGACTGAACAGTCTAAAATATAAATATTTCATATAAAATATGTGCATCATACTAGTCCACGGAAATGTTCAAAATATATAAAATATTAAACATCACAAAACAAAGGTCAGTATGGAAAACTACATTATAGAAACTGAATGATACAGTACAAAACACTGTAAATTGATTTTATATATAAATATATACTTCAGTATATATACACCTCAGTTACATTTACACTGAGACTGATCACACTAAAAGTGGAGGACCCTGAAGTAAAGTGAGAACATTTTGACACTAGTTTAAGGAAGAGCAGAAATTAAGAGTAAACATTCAGAGTGACCTTTTTTCCTAGTTGGTCTATAGTCTGTCATCAGACTGTCAGTGTATTTGGCACCTGCTCCTTCCCGTCTATTCACTACGGTAAGCCATTGCTGAAAATAGAACATTTTTGGGTGGCAAAATAGAACATTGCTTCTCCTACTTTCCGCAGAAACCTTTGAATTTTCTTCAAAAAGCATTCAGAGTAGAATCCCAAAAGATTATTTTTATACATATAGACACATTTTTTTTTTCCTTTGGAAAAAAAGAATGTCTAAGAAGCTCAATTAAGCAACCTAAGTATCTGTTACATTTATCTGGATTTTCCCTTACATCCTCTCTGAGAACACAGACTTAATTGCTCAATATCCTGCTGTCACCAATTTGTCCTAGGTTAAGTATTTTCTAGTAGTACATATATTTCCTTTGCTAATAGATGCAAATGTCTTCAGGGAAACTGTTTCTTAGCTTTAATAAGGAGAAAGTTGAAAATAAAATAATCAGTTTTGATAAAAGAATTCTGAATTATTTTAATAGAAAATGTACTAGTGAAGAAAGAAAATGTTCTTGTGAAGATAGTATCAAATTCAGTTGAATATATTAAACCAAACCAGGGCATAAATTACCTTATATAGCTTCCTTTTCCATTTTACTAAACTTGTTATATGCTTTGAAATCTTCTGCTTATTCAGTTCCTTTTGCAGTTTCTGCACAAATTCAGAAGACTGAAACCCTTTCAAATTCAATTTCTCAACTGTTTTGTGGGAAAATAAAAGTTCAACTAAAGATGCTGCCGGCAGTTGGCTGCTAGGATGCCCCTTGCTTCTGCTCCCTCTTGCAGAGACACGCATGAGCTCATATTAGGTTACAAATTAATAACCAGAACTCAAGACACGTTTGTTTCACAGATTTCACAGAATATTCTGTTAATACAACCACAGTTGTTACTGACCAGATAAATATAAAAGCCTTACAACACAGTAGGATTTCTATTTAAAAACTGATGCAAAAACACAGAGACTAACTCCCTATGGTTTTCAGGGCCAGGCTCTACCAGCCTGTCCAAAACTGCTTCAGCCAGGCTTAGATGATACGATTACGTTACTTGGTGGTTTATTTTCTGAACTCAGCAATGTATCAATTGCTTACTTCATAGACAAAGACCTAAGGAATCCATGCAGTGTATTTTTAAAAGCCTGAGGTCAGAACAGGCATTCACCAAACGCTACACGGCCAAAGCTCTCAGGAGGTAAAGACCGAACACTAAAGTAATTTTCTCCCCAAACACTGGGAACAGGTATTCTGGAAGAGCGTTCATCTTTCCACTGCACACAGGTACTACTACAAACCCTCTGCTGCTTCATTACTTCAAAATGTGCAACACTGAAACTGTGATTACAATGTACAGCATACTACACTGATAACTGAAATATTTCAGCATATTCACCTCCAAAATGTATGCATGAACACCAAAGGATTAAGATACCCTGATTCGGAGGGATGAATCTGATTAACTCCCTAACTTAGTCCCAGCAAACTATGTGCACGCACACTTGAATATCATGCTTAGTTAACTCATAAAAGCTTTTATGGTTCTCTGTCCAGATTCTCCTTTCTTGGCTAACAATCTGCAGAGAGTAAGATCATCGGATCTTCAAAACAGATAATTAACATTTGTTTATCATATTGTCAGCATTGAAACTCTTTTGTCTTTAGATCTATGCTCCCATCTGTAGCAGAATGTTAAATAAAATCATTTAGAAAAAGGTAAACCATATACACAACCTATCCAAACCTAAGTTTAATTCAATCACCATCTCAAAAAATCTGCAAAGTGGGTTCATGAGAAAAAACTAATTAGTGTAAAAGTGACATTCCTATTCAATTCATAGCCCCAGGAAAATAATTCTAATCTAAATACTATTTTATGACTTAAATTTTATTTCTTGGGTCTTTCATTCAGTTTCTAGGAAGCATTTTTGTGGAAGAAAAATGATTTTCCTGTATTGAACTATTGTAGCAAAACAAAATTGATTTAGGTAAGTGTGCAATATTGAAAATATGAAGTGCGAGAAGCATATTAATAAATTAAGATATCTTTAACATGAAGAAGAACCATTTATTCAATCAATGGTTCTGTGTAACCTCGGCCACAGAACCACATCCAGTTATCTGTTAATAAGCAAAACGTAATATTTTCTGTTAACATAATTAAATCTTCAGAAAATCTTCAGTTTTAATTAGTAATTTCAAAAAAAAATGCTTCAAATGAAAGATCCTAGAATTTAAACACTTGGAATCTGCTATAATATTCAGTGAACATAGTATCTGGCAAAAATAATGGAACAGGAAAAAAACAGACAAAATATATTGACTGTTGTTCAACAGGTAAGTTCCATACCATGCTATAAGGTTATCCCTGTCTTAGGTAAATGCAACAGAGTCATAGAGCACATTTATGAAATAAAAAAAAGATTGAAATATCTAATTGTAAATTAAAACATACACAGTCATATATACTTCTTTTAAAATGTTTATTTCCATTGGAATAAGCAAATTATACAATATTTGTAGGGGTTTGTACCTCGTAAGTACTAAATATATGCACCAGTTCTTCAGAAAATTAAGTTTTTTGTTTGAAAATAAATTAAACAAACAGTGATCTGTTTTCTATTGAGGTCAAGTATGAAGGCAGGTGAATTGGTTGTTTGACATACCTTCAATATTTGCACACACAAAACCTATTAACAATAAGTCTAAAATCCTAAATCCTCAGCTAGGACATATAAAAAAGTAACTAATATCATAAGCACAAAATTAGAGGTGGGACTAATGTTATTATTAATAATAATTAAATTGTCTTTTTCCTAAAATTACTAAGTGAAATATGAATAGGACAAAATTAAAACCTTTTACCTGTCTCGCTATTCACTTACTTATGAAGGCTAAGTAAAATGGAATATTCATACGATCATTCTTGATTTTATCTCAGTTTTACAACACAGCGTTTGGATCCAATATATTGTGTAATAACACATTATGAAATATATGAAAAGACCTTTAAAAACATAATAGATCTAAAGCAATGAAAATATTTTGAAATATATCCATAACAGGATTAATATGTTTTATTAAGTGTTTGCTTTGGAAAAAAAGATGGTTGAAATAAAGTATTAATAGAACAGTCCCAGTCATTTGCATACAATCAAGATATAGTTGCTAAAGCTGTTACAAAAATGCACAGTACTTTAAAATCTTAACAAATTGAGGAAGTATAGTTCTTATAGTTGTCCATTTATGTAAAACCACCACATATTAATTACTGACTACTGTGGTATTACTTGGCATTACAGTCTCAGGATGAAAAGTTTTTTCCTTAGAAATAATCATCTTGTCTTCTCCTATGTTATTAGGCTTACCTTCCACAGACACAATGTCAAAATTAAATTATTAGTTGTTTATTCTTGTTACCATTACGATAATGATAACATATTCAACTTTAGAACAGTCTGGTTTAGTATATTTTTAAAATTCAAGACTTCTTACTGTTAAAAAAACCCTTTAACAGTCAGATAAGATGCTACACAAGAAATTGAACAAACCCAACTACCAACTTTCTTTTTGGTCAAGATAAGCATTTTTTTGTCACAACATGTATGTATAATACATATATTTCAGTATCAGGAAACAACTTCACTGTCTTCCATCTTCTGCTTCTGAAGTGACCACAATTTTGCCACAAACTTAAAGAAGAACAGCATTCTTCACAAACATCCCATAATAATATGACCCTAAATTCAGATTCAGTTTTACTCTTGATTTTGTGACCTAATTGACTTAAAATGTAATTCTAGCCATGTTGAAAAAAAACCCAAACCCAAATCAGAGTCTCTGGAATAAATCCTGCCTTTTTTATCCAACAATACCAAAGGTGCTATTACTTTTAAACTAAATGAGTGCAATAAGAATTAGGACCTTTCATTTATCACATTTTCAAGCATCACAAGGCTGGGGGGAACCACTACAGGAGCATCTTAACACTTTCTTGGAATGTCAAGAATGTCAGCAGAGACTTAGATAACAATGAAAAATCCTAGGTTTACATGGTCAAAAACTAGTAGCACTACACGACTATAGTTCCACCATTACATTAAGAGGGAAGAATGAACTTAAGAAAGAGAGCACAAAATCATTTGAACCAACCATCAGATGGGACTCTATCCTCTCACATAGTGTTCTGCAGAAGAGTAACTGAATATATATATAAGTACTAAGACTTTTCAGGTGGCATTTTAAAGCATTTCAGGCCAGTTTTAATTACCATTTATTACTGTTAAAATTTAGTATGCAAGAGTGGCTCATTAAGTAATATCACAGGCAAAGCACATCAGCTATTCAATGCTTCCTGAAGTGTGTGACTATTTATAAAAACGGGAAATGTGATGTCGATGACAATGCACACTTTTTCAGGTTGAACTGCTATTTCTGAAGAAACAGAAATAAACCCCACATTTAGGTGAAATATAGCAAGTAATGTAACATCTTTGGTCTTTTCTACATCATGAAACATTTAAAAGAACCTTGATAAACAGTATCGTTGGTGTGCAGAAAGCCATGAAATTTGCAATTGTACTGGTACTCATCTGAATGGCTTTCCAGTGTCCTTTTTCTGACACAGCACTTTTTAAGACAGCACAGAAGCAGCCTAGGACAAAAGGTTTTCATTCTTTAATTAAAAAAGAGGGAAATACCCCCCACAACAAACAAACTTTGATTCCCTCAGGTAAAAAATTTATTTTTTTTAATTATGCTACAGTATGAAAGGTATAAGGGGATTTAATTCATTTAATAGAAACATGTGAGATACAAACAAGACAACAGGACTTTAAACTCTTTTATAAATAGAAAGGGATGTCTTATATTATTTTATTAAGGAAATACAAAAACATTGCTGGCCACAGCTCTCCACCTGCACAAGTTGTATCATAATGCTATTTAACACCTAACTCTGCTCTCCGGAGGATGAAGAGCTTTTGAATGGAAGTAATGAAAAGGTGCCATGCCTTCTGCATCCTGTTGTCTCTGCCCACAACTCAAGAAGGCTTTCTCACTATGTACTGCATTTAACACAAGACCCCTTATTCTGACAGCTTGCTTTGAGATACTGCAAATATGTATTTTTATGATAATAGTCATCTTAAGATGAACAAGGGAGCTCAGACTTCCCAGTCCCCCCTCCAGCAAACATGAGCTTTCAACTAAGCTAGAGCTTGAATTTGTGTAAGGGTAGGTAGGATGAAATGAGGAAAGTTGTGTGGATGATAGGCATACCTAAGATTTATGCAAATTAAACAATAATGTGTGAGGCGCTTCTCCCAGTCAGTATGTGAAAATGATTATTAAAACCAGCCCCAAAATGAATAGGGGAGGAAAAAGAAATAACATTAATAGCCTGTCTCAAGAGACCTAGTTACACGTGTGTAAAAGTCTGTTGGAGTTAAAGCTTTTGCTACTTCAGAGATTCTCACCAGGGCAAGCTCTCATAGACACTTTGGCCTGCACTGAACTACTTCAAGAGTAGCACATGAACTCTTGCAGCATCTCACCCTCTTGTTAAAGTAGAAAGATATGCTAATATTTCACATTTACATAGTGTTTTACATTCTTAAAAAGCTTTTTAGACATTAACATATTCATCCTAAAAGCAGTATTACGCACGTAATATTCTCTATTTTACAGGCGAGTGAACAAACATAAAACGGTTAAGTTTCTGACTTGTTCTACTTACTCTCTTTAGAAGTTGGGAGAGAAAAATCAGCAGTACTGGTAAGGAAATTCAGACACAAAGAAATGCCTCTGGTACTGTGGTCTTTTCTTCTCACTGTCCCTTCAGATTTTTACCTTTGCATGTAATCATCACTTATGATTTCAGAGTTGCACTTACTGTACCTTATCTAAGAGGAGTATTTTGAGGAAAGCAGTAACCTTGTCAGCAGTAAAGCACAGAAAAGGCAAAGAAGGCAAAGAAATACCCAACTGTAACAGCTGAATTTGCAGAAGTGAATTCCATCATCTTACAAACTATTGTTATATGAGAAAAAAAAAATTCTCTAAACGTTGCATGGGCTGAGTTTACGTGAAGGTCAGTATAAGTTTTTCTGATACAAAAGAAAGCACCAGGACACAGGTTTAGGCCCCAAACACTCAGTATTGCCATAGTCTTTCTTATTTTTCCTTAACCTTCAAAACTAAAAGGGAATCTCAGGGGAAATTAAGCAATATCCCTATGGAAAGATATATACAAATAACCTGCTGCAAATATTCCCGTAGTCCATAGAGTAAGAGAGGGTACACTTGGAACTGTTGCTCAATCAAGTAAATTCTTTTTTTCTGCTTCTTATAAATAACACACTGACAAATATGCATATATACACACAGATTTTTTTATGCTAGATATGTAACTTGATCTGTGAATGATCAGTTTCTGAGGGGTAGTGATGGAACAGCTATGAATGATCCAGAACTTCAGATCATGAGTTTTTAAGAAAGAACGGGTCTTAGGCAAGTTTTGATTGAAGCTGTGTTAAACTCTGAATACTCTGGCTGATCTTTGCTTGAGCCAAACAGATGGAGTATCTACATTAACATAATTTAAACACTAAAGCATTTTTTCAGACCTAAAGGAGAGAACAATAATATATTTAAGTTAAAAAGAAAAGAAACTTAAATCTGATCTCACAGTGATGCCTCAGAGCCTTTTTAGATTTTTTAATTTTTGTAGATTTTAGAAGTAGTTGTGAAGTGAATGTAGATTTTAATGTTTAACAACCATGTAAAAAGTATTTCACCTCAGCACAGATTTAAGGTCCACAGAATTTTAAAGTTATTAAATAAAACAATTCTGACCTACCCAGCACATGAAAGCATCTATAGGTTTTTAACATGGAAAATAAATATTTTGCATGGTATAATAATTCAAAACATGAACAAAAATCTTTTTCAGACAAAATTTTATTGAATTTAGGAGTAAGGATGAGGTCCTGAAGAGAAGGTCCTATAATGGAAGTGACACTCCATTTAATTCTTTGAATAGAAGTGGATTTCTCTGTTAGCTATTTTCTCACTTGGTTTCCAGTTTATTTACTGTTAACATCTTACAAATTTCCCCCAGTAAACAAAAAGAAATTTCTTCATCAACGTATATATCTAAGGAATTGCATAGAAGCATACACTCCTTTCTTTCCACTTTCCTATGAAAAAAAGTAGAAATGTTATCATGGGAAATATAAAAAAGCAAATCAAAAAAGAACAAAAACAAGAACAAAAACTCGCCCTCCACATATACGTGTTCATGAAAAAACATATGAAAGCATTTTTATTTTATGCCTGCATTTGAGACTTCACTCAAAGATGTTGCCGTGACACAAAACAATTTTCTGCCCTGTGTCAGAAGGGTAGCAGCAAAGTGCCTAAATCTGTTGGCAGGCTATCTAAGACCAAATGCCTTACCTGAAGCTGACTGACAAAACAATGACCAACTGTAGTAACGAAACATTCGTAATTTCAGAACAGAAGCCTAATCTTTTCCTTCTGTAAGATTTTCTTTATGAGATATTATGCTTCTGCTCAGAACTCCTTGACATCTCATTGTTCCTGCAAGAGCTCTTGACAGATTTGAAGGGGGCTAAAGAATTTAACTTGAAAACACTTCACCAGTGACAGCCTGTATTTGCAGCTGCACTGTGTGCAGTAAGTGTAAGTTCTGGTCCTGCATGTTTTTTAAATGTATATGTTTTATTTTTTAACTTATTCAATACGTTTTATACTTTTCATAGAGAAAGTAACAGCAATTCACAGAATACTGTCACTAGGGGGTGGGAAAGGCATCTTCTCCAAATGCTGCAAATACTATACATCATGCCTAGAAGTTAGAAATGTAAGAGGAGAGTTTCCTCTCTCATTTCATGCTCCTCTGCTGCAGGATGGACAACCTCTCAGGTTCCTGAAAAAGCTTTTTCTCACTCGTTCCCCAATAAGAAGGAGGAAGGACAAGAAACTCATCCCTCTGGTCACAGCAAACTGTGCTAAAGTTGTTATTACAGAATAATTTCCCAGCTTATTTTCCTAATTTCCACTGTAAGTACAGCCCTGGTCTCTACACATGATTAATTCTTCACCCTGGAAGTAAGCCAAGTTAACAGCAAAATCAAAACAAATATCAAATACCTGTACCTCTCCTCACGCATCCAAGGTTTATTTTTCTCCAAGACTGTCCATACAATTCTACTTAAAAAAAAAAAAAAATTTAAAAATTTAAAAAGTAATAAACTTTGTCTGGAATGCTTATGAGCAGCTAGCAAAAAACATTTTGAACTTTGTTCCTAACTCTGCCTATATGAAACATCTTGATACAAGTTTCTTTTAAAGAAGTTGTAATACCTTGGCAAACTAAACAAAGAAGTCCCAAAGCTACATATTAATGAGATAAAAATTATCTTTAATTATTTTAACTGTGGAGAAACTCTATTGAAGTTCAATAGGATTTTTTGTTTTGTTTTGAAGTAAGGGTCTGAAAGATGAACAAATCTTCAAACTGCATTTCATTTACAAATCTCTTGTAACTTTTAAGAGCTATGCTTAAAAACCAATGGCAAAAAGTACTGACTAATATCGCTATATGAGGTACTGCAAAACAATTTCTCACTTGTAGAAATGAAAAATATGTAACTTTGCTAGAAAATTACCATAGAAAATAGACCTCAAATTGGACCAAAATGCTTCCATCACTATAACTGACTTAGAGCTTGATTTCTGATTACATCACCCACTATTTAGTGCATACTTGCAGGAATATCAGGAATGACTGGTAGCTATAGTATACCTACTTACTGAATTCAAACTGTGAAAATTAAAACAGAGAAGCAAGAATCCTAGTATTGGGCCTGTTTCATAAAATATGGAAGCCAAAATTCCACCAGAACATGATTATACAAAATACACAAACAATGACAGCAGAATTTTTTTTTTTTTCTGACAGATTTGGGGTTTTTTCACTAAAGCTTCAGGTGATAAGTCACCTGTACCATGAAAGTTTTCCAAGGAGAGAGCATACTTCTAATTACAGTCAAATTCCTATGGAACTGAGAAAACTCGCTTGATAGAACATTAAACACACCTGCAAGGTTGTCTAGTTAGCAGTACAACTGTTAAAAAATACCTTGACTATAATTGAAATAATACTGAATTACACTGACAGCAGGTTTGTTTTTCTCTTAATGTTATTTGCATTCCATAAATTTCAACATTTCTTTTAAACAGATCCCCACCACAGGTCACCTATTTCTGCTTGCAGTTCACTTTTAATTTTAGGAAGGAGGCAATGATCTTTATTGCATATTCTACTTTTCACAGAAAATGTATGTTCTTCTCTCGTTAAGTCTATTAAACATCATCCAAGAATATCAGCGATGCCAGGAGTTTTCTGAACTGTTTACTAAGCTTGTACTGTTGTATTTTCAGATGAAGACATTAGATGTCTCAGTTCCATACCTACAATACACAACTATAACATTTATTCACCTTCTTTATTTCTGACAGATACCAAGGTTGATGGTGCCAATTTCAGTTACAGATACCTAAAAGCTTTTATAAATAAGGCAGTTTGTAGCTTTTCCTATCTATTTTCCTCTAACAAAGAGCCAGCTCCCTTTTTTTCTCTGTGTCAATTACAGCTGTACAAAGCCTAGAGTGTCCATTTGAAAAGGACAAGCTGATTTTTGAACAAGATGTATAAACCTCCAAGCCTCGATGTTTTGTCATAAAGGTTGAGATAGCCTATTATCTTCAAATCTAAAAGACAGTATTTGCTTCTGCATGCACACGTGGTCGGTGTGAAGCTGTACAAGTAACTGGACACTGGCTCGTCAATGCCCAGCTCTTCTACAAACACCTTTCTGAGACTATGAGAAAAGAGTAAGGGAGACTGTTCCAGAGGTACCTTGTACTTATGCATATGTTGTTCACTGCACCACTGCCCAGATACCAACACAGACCATAAATAAATTAATCCCAGAACTGGAAGTGTTGGGAATATGTCAGTGTAGCTGAGATTAATACAACTAAAGAGTCCAAACTAGAGAGCATCCTAAATGAATAGCTCTGGATGGTAGCGCGTTTTGACATGACCTTATACCAGGTAATTGAATTAGTGCTGTAATTTTTATCATGATGCTTAATGGCGAATATGGCTGAGGACCACAAGTCATCTTCTAAAGGAATCTGCTGCCCAGAAACTGATTCTCCACAGATTTAAAATTCCTAAATACCTGAGACACCTGGAACACAAGATATGAACTGAACTTCACAGGTACCTTTGGAAAAAATGTTTCTGCCTTTTTTTCCCCCACCTAAAATGGATAAAATAGTACATGGTTTAAGTAGAAGATGAAGTAGTGAGAAAAAAGCTGCTTCCAAAGTAGAAAGGGTTGCTTGCTTTCCTTTCTTTTTTTAGCCTTATTTCTGAGCAGGTCAGCTCAAAAAAACTAACTTGAGTGCATCCTACGTGGCTTCTATATTTTACTTACAAAAATAAATGATGTGACTGGTGGTATATTATAAAGCTGCGTGTTAAGGGAGCATTGCTGTCTGCTGTTGAAGCTGTCTGCTATTGAAGTAATCATCCAAAAGTTTATTCTATTATAAGATTCAGAAATAGTTAAAAATAAGATAAACAGTCTTTTTTCCATGGCTGTTCATGCATGCTGAAATAAATAAAAATACTTTTTTTTTTTTTTAACCTCCTAATAAAAGAAATAAATACATTTTTATAAATTCTCTTTTTTGTAATGGAGGCAAATTTGAGCAACATACCCATAAGCAGAAGCAGCACAACAAAGACTGGATTACCAAAAAAGGAAACAGTTTACCAGAACCTCCTGGTGGCATTTGCAGATCAAATAATTTGAGTTCATAGAAAATAGATGATTTTCAAAGATTTTCAACTTAAAATTATACAGCTGAAAAGCATCAGTGCCAAAAATACTTTTAACTTACTGTTTTTACAAGCATAATACAGAGAAAATACTAATTGGATTAAAAGATGGGGGATGGGAAGAAACGATCTCATTGTAAAGGAAAGGCCATACTTAAAGCGTTGGTTTAGTCCTTAGATTCTTCTAATTAAGCTGCTGGTAAGTTTTCTTTAAATAAATGCAACTAGATGCTCTGCATACTAAGCAAGCCATCTAAGCAACACAGCCCTGAAGAAAGGAAAAATTTCTTTTCATATGCCTTCAAATGCATCCCTTACATGAATTTTAGTGAGTAAAAATAATGATTCAAGTTTAAGACATAAAGTTTAAATTACTGCATGGCATAATATGTTGTGCAGTTCAGCGGCCAGTCTAGCTTCTGATAAATTTTAGCTGAACAGAATAATAATTAAAATATCTAAAAACATGTTTGTACCTGACTTTATTAGATGTCTGGGAATGACTTCCTTCTCTTTTATGGATAGACAGCACACAGCATGGAGCTCAAGGGGGAAAATCAGGCAATTTGGCCACAGTATGCCTTTCAAAGGTATTTTTAAAATGCACTGTATAAAGTCTCGCAACAGAAGGAGAGTTGTTGGCCTCTATGTTAATGCCTCCATTGATGACATCACCTGTGAAGCTCAAAGCAAATAATGTGTTTTTGGAAACTATTAAAACACAAAACACATTTGCAAAATGTGTGGCAATGTTGAAGACTCCACAGTCTTCTTATCCCCTAGTTCATGCTCTTCTACAGGGAATAATATCAAAAGAATTTTTCGTGTGAGAAATGTTGTTTTCCTACCTGCTAGACATGTGTCTTTTCATGAACACAGAATGTTATAAATAATTAAATAACTAGTTTTTACTGACTCTGACAGACGCTAAATGCCAGACAACTAATGAGAGCAAATTAATAGGTAAAATTTGCGAAGTATTAATTTCCCTAAAATGAAATAAAACTTTTCATTAAGAGGAATTAATGATCTTAAGAGAGATGCAGAACATTTTTATTAGCAAGGAAACTAACCCTTTTAAATGTCAAAGCCACAACTTTAAATGAAAAATATCTATAAATGCAATGTAGATGAACTTGTCTTATGCATTTAAAATCATTGCAACTATTTCTACAGAAGACCTACAAACTAAAACCTTGGTTTCAAAGTTAAAAAACATTTAAAAATCGATTTACGATACACTTTAATGATATTATAACATACTGCCTACATCAAACAGCTGGGATTTTAAGAATAACAAAACAAAACCCAAAACCTTTAGAAACAGGCAGCCTGTGAATTGAGGATCAGTCGCTGTTACTTCAGAATGCATGGAACAGCTGTTCCATACAAGTCCAATAACCCCTCCATTAGGTCTGAATATGATAAGTCCATAGCTGTTGGCCTTTGCTCTATTCTCAGCTACCAGAAGGAAAAGAAGTTCACCAGCTTATTCTGTTGCTGCTCATAGCATGTGACAGATAAGAAGTTCCTGACTAGCTACAGACAAGAAATTAATAACTGAGAGACCTGTTCATTGTTTATGAAAACTTCAGAGAAACAAAATGGATTATCTATGTGTTCCTTATTCGTGCCATACTGAGTGGATATCTGAAGGCTTTACCTTCTATGTTTTGTGTTTCCAGTGCTCTGGAATGCAACATGCATGGCAGAGATATAAAAATAAGTTTACTTTGAAGGAAAAAGGAAAAATGAAATGGAGGATGTAGAGGTACGGGAGTTGGGGGAGAAATGAAACAGTAAGTCCCAGGTCTTTTAAACTATTTTATAGTACAGAATCAGAGCTGCTAGTTCTTTCTCCAGGAAAAAAACAATTGGTTCATTAGTTTGCTCCATTAAGTGGCCAGACAGCTGACTTACAGAACTTACAGTTTCATGGAAATCAGTGAAAATATTTAAGCTGATTTCAGACTTGGGATAACTGAAAGCAATGACAGACTCCATTTTCAATTTCTCTGAATTCCACTATTCTTTAGAAATGACAGTGATTACTGACAGCTCCAACCTGAGTTTTACAGCTCCATTCACAGCAGCTACAGCCACTCCACACTCCTTGGAGAAGAATTCTGGTCTCTCAAGGACTGGTCTGAAAGCAGCCCAGCCCACATTTATTACAACACACCTTCAACATTGTATCTGGCTCATATTCAAAGGCTGTACAAAAGAAAAACATAAGATGATCACAGTTCAATACTTCAAGTCCTTCTTTCTTCTGGATAGCTGTAGTATTTGAAAATATAATTCTTAACAAAAGTGTAACTTACATCGGGATGTCAGTGGTGGCTTTACATTCCTTGGGGTGTGAAAGGAGAGGGAGAAGAAAGCAGAAAATTCTTTCCCTGCTAGTATTTGATGTGTATGAACAGTAAGAAATTAGACCTAAATCAGAACACTCATGTAAGAACAGGCATAAGGCTACATATTTCAGATGAAGAGCTAACCTTAGCAGTAACCAATACACTTTCCTAAATATACATCTTTTCCTATAAGCAGTCCTATTTCCAGGTGAGTCACAAAACATAAGAAATAAAATAAGGACTAAAGGAGAAGTATTTCTCCATAATAAATTTTAAAAAATGCAAAGCAACCTTGTAATACACAATATAAACAGAAAATTTCCTTTAATTTTCAATGCCTACTAAGCACACAACAAGGTAAGGAAAGACTACATAGAGCTACAGAAAAAGTAAGATTTTTAACATCATCTACCCAAATATGAGTTGCAAAAGAATGAGGCCAAATAATACTCTTTAACTCTTCTGTTTAGTTAACTCAATTTTTTTTGAAACAAAAGCATCTTTTCTCTGATGGAAAATGCATTTCCCACCAATATTCTATAAACTTTCCCCATGACCTTCATAGCAAAAGAAAAAACATTTTTTTTAAAAGTAGTGTATTAGCAACCGTGAAATGTCAGGTGTAAAACATGAGGAAAGCTTCAAAATATCTGGAAATACTATTCTGTTAGGAAGTTTGTTGTTGTTCTTTCTCCATAGTAGATAGTCACTAATTGCAAAAATGGAACAAGATAAAATCGGTTAAAAAAATCAAGGAACTGAAGGAATTTATAAAAGAGAAATATTAAAAATCAATATGTCTGATAATGAATGGCTAAAAACAAAAACAAAGATCAAATACATCTTGAAAAGAAGATAACTTTAAAACATCCACAAAACTCCCAGAGGCAATAACAAAGTAATGAAAGGAGGAGGATAGCTGCATAAGGATGCACTATGCATAAGTTTATGACTCAAAAAATGTTATTTAAAGGAACAATTGTGAGCTCTTCAGGAGAAAAACGAAGATTAATTACAGGTCTTTAAGGGGTATCTGTTTTCCGATTCTAAGCCTCTGACTTCACAACAAAAGTTGCAACATTTTTAATTGGATCTTTTAAGCCCAAGTAAGCTTCTAACACAGATTAATTTAGATCACTTTTAACTTAGGTGACATACCAATGACCCAATGTCTAACCTAATTTAAGTAGTGATCAAATCTCCTTAAATGCCTTTATGCAGTGTGTGAATACTAATTTAACTAGTTTGTTTGTTTGTTTGGGCTTTTTTATTTTTAAATCTCAAAGAGACAGATTTTTATGTTTAAACTTGTATCATTCCACAATAATGATTGCTAATGACGCATTTAAGCTGCACTTGTAGTTAGAAATGTGACTTGCAGAAATGGCAAGTTCTTCCTGCACAAAGTTTCTTCTGTGCGCATGATTCACATCCATTGCCTCTATGAGGGAAGTAAGATCTTCCCTCTTAAAAAAAATGCAGGCAACAAAGGTAAGAAAGACATACTAGAACAATATTGTTTTCCTGCAAGTTTCACAGTAAAGCCATCAAATCATTCGGAATGAACATGTAATTTTTTTATCTCATATGCCTACCCATCATTAATGAAGATAAAGGGGATTGCACTGGTATCTGCAGATAATGATTTTACAGTAGCCAAAAGGAACTAAATTTTGAATTCAGGCATCAGACTCTATTCCTACCTACCAGATAGGCACACTTAGTATCAACTATACACAACAGTAGAAAAACACTTTATCATTGTTTTAGCCATATTTCAGAGAAGAAGTTTGTTAGAAACAGAAACTACAAGCAGGTAAACAAACAGGGAATATCTTCGAAGTTTTTTTTTTCAGAGCTTCACCATGATAGTCTATGAAACAGAGTCCTTTAGCAAACTTGATTCCTTGAATTTATATGCTTTCAGTGAAGGCTGGGAAGAGACCTAGAGGATAATTTAATTACCTTTCAATGTAAGGCTGCTGATTGGCAGCAAGAGATGAAAATAGGAGTCAAATCCCTCCAGGAATAAAGTGCAAGCTCCTGATGTTTTATTAGAGTATCATAATAATCCCACAGTTAGGTGAAAAGGCGAGTGCACAAAAGAAGAGATTTATTAAACAGTGTAAGAGAAGCTAAAATCTAATCTATTAACATACCAAGTGATCATCAAGGACAAGTTTGATTTAAGAATCTGCTTTTTGATTTGCAGAAATGTCACATCTCTACAGTACTGTGCCCAAGAACCTCTGTGCACTGTAATAATACTTCACAGAAAAGGCATCTACCATCCAGGTACAGCTCCAATCCTGCTCCTGCTCTCTGGTATATGGAGCGACAAGGTCAGTTTTGAATTGAACTGTTCATTGGCAAACCAGGAATAGAGAACAGTTTGCACAGCCTAATTGTCAGGGCACTGCAAAAACCTTCTCTTCTATAACAATCTGTCATGTAGCTGTGATTAAGATGCCTTTCTTGATGCAGTGCTCATCCCCTACTCAGGGCTCCTCCATTGCTGCAACATAGTTTTCCTGCACAAAAATACCTGCTTGTATCATCAATGTGATTCCAGATTTCTTAATTTTTGCAGCTTTATATTAAATAACTTGTTCTAATAAAAAACTTCAATATTAAACTTGTAAAAGTTCAGTGCAATGTAAAGTTGTAATGTTAAAATTATCAAGTGAATATTACTTTAACATTAAAAGGCTGACAAAACTGATCATTACTCTGGTGGCGATAAAAGCATTAAATTGTTGCTAGAAATCGTTACTCACATGCTTTGCTCTTCTGTTCAGAAAAATAATTATCATTAGCCATTATGCTCTAATTCTTTAATTTAGCATAGAAACTCTAATAAGGTGGGCTTTTTTTTTTAATGTATACTGTGAAGTTCCAAATACAGATATGACACCATATAGAAAATACAACATACTGAGGCAGACTGTATAGGTTCATTTGTACCCTGCTACCTACCTTGAAGTGTTGCTGGATGCCCAATGGCTTTAAACAGTGTCATTGTGCGCTGAGTGGCGTTTAAAAAATGCTACTAATCTAACCATTGCAACCAACAACAGTTAGACCTATTTTCTACCAGCGTTACTCAAGACCTGCAATTGTTCTGTCGGGAGTTTGCACTGATATTTGACCACAAGCGCATCAGAGACATCCACTAACTCGTATTATGTAAGGCAACTGCAAAGTGTTCATTTTTTGTTGGTGTGTTAACCTCCTTGAAAATCCCACTTGATTCTCATCTGATCTCATCTGACCTCATCTTATCTCTTTGATCAAACTTGCATCAGTGGCTAACACTCATTAAGAAATTTTCTTGTGGCAACTGTGATTTACTTGAGGAATATCCTCATCCCAAGATCCTTCTGGAAAGGTGGGGGAATGATGCTCAAGAGCATCTGACTCTGAATGAGTTATGTTTTACCATTTTTTTCTCACTTAGCAAATAAATGACAAAGTGTTTTGGTTTTAAGGTCAAATGCATTTGTTTCTGCTTTCCTGTAATCTCCTCTTTCAAATTGCAACTCCCACTTTTTGATAATCATTATATTTTATAGAATTAATTCAATTGTTTGTTCTAGCAGTCCAGATTTTGGATGCCTTAAGAAGAAAAACCTGTTACGCCTACTGTTGTGAACTAACCATAACTGTTACCTCAGAAGTATTCACCTTCACTCTAACAAGTTAATCTAATCTATTATACAGTGTCCTTTATGGTGAAAGGTAAACAACTGACAGGTGCCTGGGTAAATGACGAATTTTTAAAAGCAGAAAACTTTTAAAGAATATCTAAAGGTTTCTTAAATTGCTGCCATGAGTAACACTTTGACAAAGAAAAAAGTTATTTTACTGGCACCAAAAAAGAAAACTGAAGGGTTTGACAAAAAATTAATCTAGATTGACATATTAATTTAAGGACTATCAATTCCAATACTCATCTAGGTAAGTGTCTCAAAAGGGCTTGGAAGAATATTAAAATGACAGCAGTAAATAACTATTTAATGTAACCTCAGTCTGACTGCTAGGACTATTTTCTGGTTCTATAACCACAGAACAGCAGTCAATTCTGCCCAGAACAGTGAAGTGAAACAAAAACTAAAAAATCCTTTTTTTAACTGGATAAGACAGTGTGCATAATGCTTGTTCTTTAATTAACAGATAATATATTACAAGAATAGAAGTTAATTATCATAAGTTGATGGTCTTCTGCTGTGCATAAGTACTGAGGAATCACTAGATTGAAGCTGTGTTACAATCACTTTGTTTGTATTATACCAAGTGATTTTAAAATTATTAACTTTATCTTCTGGATGTCAGTACAGTAGAGGATAGCACAAGAAGAAACAGAATGGAAAGATGCCAAGAGGTGGAGATACATTGTGCCTCCCCCAGTCAGAACTAATTAATTCATGTAAGCATAGTGTCAATAAATATGCAGCAGCTACATGAAACAGCTGATTTCCTTTAATGATGCTTCATTTTTCTAAATGTTTATTACGAACTAATAGCAATCTGGCAAGCTGACTGGCTCACACTAGTGTCATATTTACAACAAAGTCATTTCATATGAGACAAGGATCACATTTATAGCAAAGCCATTTCATGTGAAGCACAAATTACAATACTCAGTAGAAATTTGCAAGATAAAAAGGCTACCTGCTCTGCAGAACAATGCTGACAATTAAACAAACAAACAACCCCCCCAAAACACAAACCCAAAATAACTTAAGAGATATTCCACACAGACTAAAAAAATCTAGATACTTATGCACACAATAAAGCAATAAAAGGCTTCACTGATATTCCTATTTCTCACAGGTAAAACAGAGGAAGAAGACGTTTACCGGAAGACATTCACCAAGTCCAAGGAAAACTTGAATTTCTTGAATCAAGGACCTGTAGTTCAGTAAAAGCAATTATTCTTCCTCCATCAACAGTTTGTTATCAGTTTTTGAAGTAATTTGACTTAAGACTTATACTGGTAAAATATATTTATCATTTAACCAATTACTTTTCTTAACTGTTATTTATTAAAATGAAATCTGGCATTTTTTCTTTAATATACTAAAATAAATTAAACTCAAAATGGTCCCACATGTACTCTCTGTTTGACGTTCTCTTTTGTGAAGAATTAACTGTTCTCAAAACTAGTTTATTTGACTGGGACATTCATACTGAGAAATTTGTACTGCTTGCCAAAGGTCAGCTCTGATCAGCTCCCTTCGCTCTCATGCTGCCCTCTTTCTGTGTAAATGTTATGCTTTATTCACTGAATAAATCTTGCAGGCCATGTTTACTGCTGATGTTTGTTTCAAGCAAACATCAATCTGACAACCATGATTAGATTTTTTCAAGAGCTTTGATTCTATCTCAGAGGAGCTGAAATCTGACTTCTCAAAACTCAGTAGACATGATAGCAGCAAGTCATCTGATCTTTTTCCTGCCAGAGAAAGCTTTGCACATTTCCCAAGCACCGTCATAACCCCCTTCAGATTATCTGCACTGAGAATAAAGGATTTCTTCAGAAATAAACTGTTCATTAGAATCCCTAAGTACATACAATTTCTATGCACAGAAATAACAGACTCAAAGTGACTGGCTGATACATTCTCTTGGTATTCCTATAGTACAGCAGAACCTTTAAACTGCAAGTACAAAACCATAAAAGGAATCAGCATCTGTTAGAAAAATGGCAAGAACCTTGAGTATTCAGAATTATTTTAACATCTATGTGCTTCATCATAAAACATGGGAATAGTACTCTCGAAACTACATTTTTCTAAATTAGACTGTGTGGACCATGCTTAGGCGACCAGCCCAAGTGATGTCCAAAAATTATTTTGGCTACAGAAAAAATTCTGCCTTATATAAGCTTGTAACAAACAGAGTTCAGGAAGGGCTGAGCACTTGCAGCGAAAGAAAATTTTGATGTGTTCAGTTGTGTCCAACATTCACTTTCACAGCTGTGCATACATGTCCTGATATTTTTAATTGCTTATTCAAAATAAACAAGGGTAAAATCAAGAAAACATTGAGAAAGGCATTTCCTCCCGTTGTTTTAGCCATATTTTGTTCTTCATAAGAAAGGACTATTTTTGCATATAAATCTGGGAATTTCTACCAAAATACTCCACGGAGAGAAATGAAAAATCAAAAGTAAATGTCCCTCCACTGACAAATTTAGACAGGATGATTTAAAACCACCAGTTTCTGAGTTGCTTGCTTTTCTATTTCTGCAGTTTTAGTTGCTTTTCCTTTCATAATTAATTAAATATTCACAGAGACAGGAAAACCATAGAGACTGGTAATCGGGAAATTCAGCAGGACTGTGGGCAATGTAAAGAGCATTTCATTTACATATGAACACGGAACAAGTTAGTATAGGAAGTCATCAATCACAAAGGTTCTTATTATACCAGAGCTTTACCCTGGATATGCTGTTACGTGGATGTGCGCATGTGGACTGACATAGAATTTATGAACACTGGCATTAAACATACTCTTTGTGTTACACATACACGAGAGATGGTGGGTCAATATGCCATTATGCTTTAGGACATAGCAAAAATTCAGAGTTTTTAAGGATGTATGCATAAACATTTATATAAACCGTTATTTGATCATAATGTATGCATAAAAGTAATTACACACATGACTACTCATGCATATTTGTACAGGGCACTATACAAATTATAATTTATTAGATTAATGTAGATAACGTAGTTTATTGAATTGATACAAACCTTAGAGTCTTCATGAAAATATTATCAGCACAACTACAACAGTGCCATAGTAAGTATTAGCATATATGTTGTTATAACCTAGAAAAATCCTTAGCTGTGTATGAGCAATCTCAGAGGAACCAAATATTTCATATTCATGTCTGTGTGTCAGCTTAATGAAGCCAAATATTTCTGAAGGGAAAATATTTACCCAAGCACAGCAAATGTATTGTTTTCTTGAACATAGGCTTTGCTCAATATACCTTCAAGAAATTTTGTACCAAGCTCATTTATGCCTTAAAACTTGAGAAGTGAAATGAAGTTGCATGTATTATTTCCAGAATCAAGCAGACTACAAAACACAGAAAACACAAAGTTTAATTATCTAAGTTTCAAATTCCTTGTTTGAGAATATTAAAAAAAAAAAAAAAAAAAAACAAAAAACCC
>VZRE01000350.1:48548-89882 GCA_013396775.1 Cephalopterus ornatus
AAAAAAAGGAACCACTTCCTGGAATTGAGAGACACTAAAGTCGAATTATTCTGCATGAATAGCTTCATAGCCTTGATCACCTTCATTCTGATTCTGCAGAATATTCATTCTAATAAGATTTTAGCCTAGGAAAACAGATTCATATTTTCTTTTTTATAGGTCTGACCTTGTTTATAGTCCATGCTTTTTTCAGTTTAACCTTGTTGTTGTGAATAGCTGTAAAACAAATGCTGTACTTTTAACAGAAAGAGTGAGTTACTAATGTTAACACTACTTTCCTGTCAGTGAAAAAACATTATTAACATTAATCTTGTCTCCTCAGAAAATCTTATTAAAGAGTGTTCTAACTTATACTGAGATAAATTGCTCCTTTTACTGTCTGAATCCTGAAATATTAATGAAGGGCATAATACATAAGTAATTTTTTATTATAGTCTGTGATCCATACCACTGTGGTATATGTACCAGCTGATCATCTTGCCAAATAAGTCAGCATCATTCATTACTGAATTTTTCAATGTATAATTCAGTGGAAAATGTCAATTCAGCTAGCCAAAAAGTACAATAGAAGCACACAGTAATGTCAGATCACAGAATGTCAAAAAGAACCAAAATCACCACCACCAAAGTAACTAATAAAAGATCTTGTGTCCCAGTCTATCCTTTACATCACTGGAGTTTACTATGAGGCAAAATCATATATATTGATACAATTGCAATTACAGATATATAATTTGTGTAATATAAAGATGACAAACCCAAAAGCTTCCTCAATCATCCAATTGTTTAAAGAGATAAGAGAGGTTTACCTTCAATATGTCAACACAAGCAAGAGGACAAAGATCATGAACATATGAGCTTGTGTCAATGCTTGTGAGGGCTTCCTGCCTGGGTTGTCAGCCACTATTGAGCAAACCACAACTAAATTGATGAGAAAGAGAGATGTACCAGGGATGTCATCAGAGGATAAGGAAATTAAGGTGAAGAATGGGATCAGATTTGTAAATTTCTTATACAAATCTCTAACTGTGCTAAAAAAAAATAATAATAAAAAAAAATAACACTGCTTGCTACTAATTACAGCACAGAAACTTCACCAGTGTGAAAAGTCTGTTCATGGCCTACAAACTCATCAAGACCTGGATGAACCCTTTCTTGGAAGATTTAAGTGGAGTTTAAGCCATACCCTCTTGCCAAATAGCTTCGATATCTCTGTTGTACCAGGGGATGCGAGTTTAATTTCAGGAGTGGGTCACCCTTTCTGAATAGCTCAGGCCATACTGAATAGGTGTGAGGATGGCTTCCCCAGGACACCTCTCTCTGCACCTCAGGCTGAAAAAAACAAACACACGCCACTGCTTAAATAACCAAATATGACCTTGCACATACGGCTTGCTCCAGATACCCCTCTGCCACTGTGTCCTTGCCGCACAGTCTGGGTCATAAGGCAGTGTTGCACTACTGCCCTGGTGAAAGGGATGAAAGCCAGGAGGGAAAATAAGTCTTCAGGAACCCCATTCTCTCTGCCATGGTCTTCCTTTTCTGTACACCTTTCCCTACAGCAGCTGTGGGGGGAAGCAGAAGCAGGGTAGCTAGAGCAATATATGGAGTCGAGGAGGCTGCCTTTTACTCAGACACATAAACAAGGAGCTTGTTATTGATGCTTATTTGCCCTAAGGGTCATAAGTAGCATGGACAAAATGCTTCAGGCAGTGTCTAGACCTACTTACAGGGATACACTGGAGAGCTGATACCCTAATTCTCCAGGCAGAATGCCAGAAAATACCTGTGTCTTCAGCTGAGCCTGCACTTCTATGTATTTTTTTCATGGATAAGGAGACTGCTCAGACTGGATCAAGATGGCTCAGCATCTACAAAGGCTTAAGAATTGGGGAAAGCTTCCATGTCCAGTAACACACATGTAATCTGGGATCTTCATGGTGCTGTCTCTTCAGAATCAAGCTGAGGTCAAGCATAAAGATGTTGTGTCTTTCTAATGGCCAGTCCCTTATTGTAGGCAATTGCCTGTTTTGCTTACATCTTAAACCAGGCCTGTTAGTACTGGTCTTAACCCTCTCTCTTTTTAGCTGGTACAGAAAAATCATTCTTTCAGTGATGGATCTTGCAGTTAAATACCTGTTCCTAGCCAATATTCTATGTAGAATTCGTGCTGATTTTCCCACAGAATCACCATTTTGCTTGTAGTGAGCTTTCAGTCAGGAAGAAAACAGGATTTCTGTCTATGAACACAGCCCTGACCACTCATCAACATTCCTTGTGCCTCGAAAATACCTTCAAACAGATACACTTACACACACACACACACATTCAGTATCAGGTATTTTCATGACACTATGCCTGTCACTGAACAATGCAAATATTTAAATTTTTATTCAAGTGCCTCAGTAGGCACATATTTATTTCTACAACGAGACTGAGGATGATTGGAATTCCTTCTGCCATGGGACACTTCATCTAGCAAATTGAAAACCACTGCTTCAACTATAGGTTCTAATTTTTTAAACCACTGTATTTCAATCTATAACATAAAGAAACTATATGATGTTATAAAATACTTTCACTATTAGTTTATGTTCCTAAGTTGCACTTCATTAGTAGTTTCCTCCCTTTAATTAAAAAATGTATTTCACTACTTTAGTTTAGTTCATTTTATGAATTTTCCTTAAGGTAAAGACATAAATTAGGTTTTACCTTCTCAAATTGTATAGGAAGACAGATTTCTAATTTAAAAACCTTCTAATTACAAACTATTAAATTCTAATATTTGAGCACTTAATTATAAAACACATTTACTGATTCCCCTAAGAACGTCACTGAAACAAATTCATAAGTAGAACTTAATTGGAAATGTAATATGATTAATAGAAAAACTAGAGATGAAATATGAAGTGGAAATGTGGCTGCTGCCAGAGTTATATGATCATGAAAGAAAATTTAATGTTGTAAACAAGAAAAAATTTAATCCTCTTTAGTCAAAAAAATCATCTAACAGTGAGCAGAGTCAGAGCTAGCTCTTGACCTGACAGTTCAGTCAAACAGTTCTGTTGAATGTAATAATAATTTGGAAAAAAAGGATGAGATAATTGTGCTCATAGGCAGATGGTAATCATAGTAGATCAAGGTAGAACCCTGAAGTTCAAGAACAAAAGCAATCTCCTTTAAGTCAGTAAGAATAATCATTGCTATTGCTAAAAATATTTACAGAGCTTTTTTTAAATATTCTAGCCATCTTCACATGCAAGCACTTCCAAATTAATACAACCTGTATATTTTCTAAGACTCAAAATGAAAATATCTACACAGAGATGGGAATAAATTGGACACCTGTGGCCACCACAAAAAAGAAAAGCAATCCATAAGAAATAAATGGAGTAAAATTAGCCTTCCATTTTTGGCAACAGGAATGCTAAGTGTGATAACAGTTTAATGATGTTCATCTATCTCCCAGGATACTGAATTCACAAAAATTACCATACAAATTATTCTCCATGGGTTTGTAATGGAATGTAAAAGGTGAAGAAGGTTAGCCAAAAGGTAGAGAATAAAACAGTGGAAACACATGTGATACTTTGAAGGTCCTCACAGGTTTTGCTTAGATGAGAACACCCCAAACTGCCAAATATATGTTCTGCTGTGTCACTGTAGTCTCACACTACTACCATCTTTGTCTTGCCAGATTTGTGCTACATCACCCACTGTTTTCTTGGTCATCCAAATTTCTTTGATAGAAGCTATCTATTGCTCAAGGCTTTCACACTGGAGATTAACAGAAGCAAGGAGTTGTACATGTTTGGCACGTGGAAAGATATTAGTCTGGTTTTTAGCTATTACTAGAAATATGCAAATAAGGACAAATATGTTGTTTGTTCAACCCATGTGTTCTGTTTGTAGTCTAAAGAATTTTCATCTGCTCTTTCTTCCCTTTCACCACTCTTCACTAGATTTCTTTAGCGGAACATAGATCATTTCACTCCCTCACATCCACACTTTTTGCCAACAGTTTAATGAAAGTCTTAGATGCCATACCCCAACAAAATTATAATGTATCCTATTATAAATCTTTCAGGCAGACCTTTTCCACTGTATGCTTCTGACTCCAACATTTCAAATGGCCTGTGGACTGTCACAAGAGGCTCTCCTTCTTACAGAGTACATCCTGTCACAAAACTGCTTCTGGGAAATGGACAGTCTCTTTCCTGACATGAGAGGAATACCACTGGTTGAAAAGGAGTCATGCTGTAGTCTTCTCCCTGTTTCACAATGCAACTTCACCTGAACTGGCCAGTCACACTCACTGACAACCCCTGGCTTTTTTCCATTTTCCTCCATGTTTCCTCAAGCAGATGAAGAACTTGCACAGGACACTTTACATTCTGTGGAAAGTTAAGTAACACTCTTTATAAACACTAGACTTCCTTCTGCTAGTGAAGAAAGTACAAAAGCTGCATCTCAACTATCCTTCTCCCCAAGAGATTTGATCATAGACCATCAGCAATGAGGTAAGGAAGAAAGTCTGTATAACTTACACTCTCAAATTTTGCAGTGACGCATTAAGCTCAGTTGGAACAAAGACTCAAATATTTACTTAATCCCTTGACCTTTGGCTAGGAATTCTGTTCAGAAACAGAAAATTTGTTTCTTAATTAGAAAAATGCATTTGTCACTCTACCTACAACAACACTTCTGAAAAACATCAAGAACTGAGACAACTGCAGTTTGTCCACTCTATAGCCACTATTACTATAGTTTTCATAAACAATGCTTTCCTGGACAATGTGTGACATCAGGATTGCTACTTGAAGCACTAAATCAGGTGTTAACTGTATGGCATATTTCTGTTTGAGCCTAGCCTTGTTATAGAATTTTCTGATAATCTGATCACAAGAGATAAATTTTTTTTCCTGTGCTGAAAAAGTTTAACTGAGTTCCACTGAGAGGGCTCTTCCTCTTTTAATTTTATTTATGGGCACTTTTCCTTATCGTTTCAAGAAATTGTCACAGATCTTTCTAGAGAGAGTAAAATGAGCAAAAGTTTGGCAGTTCTTTGATAGAAATAGATAATTTTTTCTTTGGAAAACTCACGCACCAGCAGGCTCAGACAACCCTTGGAACAAATGGCTGATATGTACTACTTATCTCATATATCTTCCTCACTACTAGTTCCATTATGAGGAATAATAAAGTGAAGCAAAAGAGCTCAGGTAATAAGTAATTCACTGATTTGATGTTAGTTCTCAGGATGTTATTTAGGTGTGATCTTGGCAAGGCTCAGAATTGCAAAGTACTTGCTCTTGAAAGTCATTACCAGAGACAGATGCTCTTGGGAGTGGCATGCAGTGACAATGTTTACTCAGACAAATCTAATCTTGCAATTATACTTTAACTGTGCAAGAGAATAATGCTATTTCACACCAATTCTAATAGAGAGTATTAATTACATTAAATACAACTGTAATTATTACAAAGTAGCGATCCATCTTCTTATAACTGTTCAATTAATTTGTGCAGACAAAAAAAGTTCTGTTCCATTAATCTCCTTTTGAAAGAAGATTACACTATGCCAACTCCATTTAAATATACACGCACACGTGTTTGGAGAGACATCTGTTACTACAACAAAAGTGCTGTTGTAGACCTAAATGTAAAATTGGTAATATAAAAATGTGCTATTAAAACACTGGAAGACCCAGATCACATTCTGCTGTCTGTTTTTAAACTTCTGTCCCACACTGTGTTATTTAGAATGGCTGCCAGATTAACCAAAACACAGCACTGTATTCATGGTGTCAGCCCAGCACAGAGACTAGACAGCCGCAAGCAAATGCTGAATTACAGCACAATAATCAGAAACGGTCTAGATGCACTGGTAAAACACCTGGTCCATTCACAAAAGCTGCCTGAAGAACAGACTGTATGAATCTAGAGGAATCTTGTTGTGGTTGTACTGTAGATGTGCTGTTTCCAGCCCTCTTACCTGTTTCACATCCAGTTTGGAATTAATGACCAAGGGATACGGGCCACTTTTAATTTGAGAGTTAGAATTCAGAGCAAAAATTAATTAATGACAAGTAGACAGCAAAGATAACAGAAAGGTCCGTGCAGATGAAGGGATTTACCTTGTTTCTTCTTTATAGATTTCTTTTGTATTCAATGTTCATCATATTTGTTCACATGGGCAATTACAACAGAAGCGCAAAATATGTGGATTCCATTAGAGTTTAAGACATAGCCATTTTCTTAAGAAACAAGGAATTTCATAAATAAATACAATAAAATGTACAAATAGTAAGAAAAATCTTTCTTTTTCCAATATCTCAACTAATAATAGCAACACTGTGCAGATAAATAGAATGATTTGTTAATGCTGAAGTTGTATTTAAATGGATATACTTTCTGTATACCCATACTGTTATAAAGAAGAAAAATGAAGAGAGAAGAAAGCCTTAAACATAATTAAAATTTCTGAAAAAAGTTTAATTCTCCATGCAATGTTTTTATAAGTGGTATAAATGGCATATAAGTTTTGTTTAACGCTACTTTATTTAGTTTTTACTGTTCTGTTCCTGAATGCTATACAACGTATTTCATAACAAATTGTAAAGGGAGCGGTAGCATTTCTAAGCTAGCTCTATTTGGAAGAACGAGCATGACATTCCAAAACAAGAAAAAAAAAAGAAAAAGCCACAAAATTTTCAGAATATTCAGTCCACACCTTTATGAACCTGGGGATTCAAGTCAAAATTTTACTGCATTATATGTGCCTCAAAGAATGTGTTTTCGTATCCTTACAGGTCTTGCAGGGATTTTAATCAAAATATGTCTATCATTCCTTTTGCCAAAGAATATTATGTATTCAGTAGAATAATTGCTATATGAAGAAATAATTTGAGTCTCTAAAACTTATATTTAAGAATAAATAAATTGAAAAGACACCCAAATGTAGCTTTAGAGGAAAGAACTCTTCCTGTTTCCTACTCAAATTTCTATAGTCAGAGATTTCTGAGGATATTCTTATTTTTCCACAAAACTTGCTTAGATTGTTATTTACATGGGACTTTTATGAAAGAGATTTCTCTAAATTGGAAATGCAACTAATTACCTCTGTGTGCTGGCTATGCTTAAAAGGCTTAATCTTTTCATAGTCTAGTCCAAGAATGAACTCATTGATAACATCACACTCCTGTGCTTCTGCTATTGAAGATTAATATCCAGAACCACACAGGCAATTTCTACCTCATTTTAATCTGTGTTCCTTATTGACACTTAGTAATTCAACATAATAAAATGTTACAAAGGATCAACTGCAGATGTGGCAACTTTGCCCTTGTTGTGATGGCTACCAGCCAACATAAATCTAAAATAACAAAAGATTTACTATTACATACAACTCTTGTGCTACAGATATATGCATTCAAAAATGTCAGAAGACACTAGATAGCTTTAAAACATTGAGAATGAGTATTAAAAATTAAACATTTATTTCTGTTTTAAAAAGCAAGGAAAACATACTGAATACCTATACAGTATACTGTACACAGATACACATTGCAATGAGTCTGGATTCTGTACCCTTATATACAGCCAGCGGCAGTACACTTCATCCCTAATTCCACTGAAACTCCACCAGGGCTATTTCTGATTGTAAAAACTGGTTTTTAAAAATTCATGCATTCAAAAGTTATGCATATTTTAACAGCGATTCTAAAAAAAAAAAAACAAAACCAAAAAAACCCCACACACCCCCCAAAAAAACACCAAAAAACCAACAGCAACAACAGCAAAAACCAACAACAAAAAAACCCCACCACAACAACCACAAAAAAAAAACAAAAACAAAAACAAAAAACCCCCAAACCAACCAAACAAAAAACAACAGAGAAAATACAACCCAGCAAAGAAAAAAATAAACATCCTGCACTTTCTGCAACTACTGTTATTTCCATTGTAAATGAACATGGAAGACTTTAGGTTATCATTATCTTTCTCCTCCCCCTGGGTCTAGAGCTTAGCATACCAGTGTTCCAATACTTTAGGAAGGTAAGTTCTTCTACAGAAACTATCCAGAGTTTCCACCTGCCCTGCAGTACCTATTTTCTCTAGTGTAGCATATCTAAGATCCCATTAGCTCTGTTATCTCAGATCTGAATGACAAGAGTGATCTTCAAAATAACAAAGCAGTTTCCTGTCATAAACATTGAAATATTCAAAGTCAATAAATTCAGTACAGAACCACATATTCAAGTATAAAATAGATATTTTTGCAAGTAAAAGGAAAATTAATATAATGTTGTTACTCAGAGAAACATGTTCTTGTCCTTACTATACTAGGTTTGAAGAAACTTAAAAAAAGGAAGGCTCTTTCATGTTTCTCTTCCCTCTATAGAAAATGCTCAGATTCTTACCTCTATTGTACACTTAATATCAAACTGTAATAGACAGGATTGCCTAAATAAAGCATCGTTTTACAGTATTGAAGATGCATCATTGATCCTTAGGCAACATCAGATCCTTACCTAGGAATAAACTCTAAGGCTGCAGCTAGGATGCTCACAGGGTATCTGCAATGTTTTAGTGTGGTTTATTCTATCAGGAGTAATTGAGAAAAAGTCATATGTGGTGTCATATCTACTTCAGACTTTTTATATACATATTCTGTTTTCTGGCAGTGTCATGTGACAAAAACCCTACAGAAACTGAAACAGAATTTCTTTGGCGGAGTGTGAAGATAAGGACTAACTGTAACACAGAATAAAATAGATATAGCTCCTAATCATGTAAATGCATTAAAAATACATTGCTTTAGTATTAAAATAGTATTCAGTTGAAAATAAGCATAAAATTCTTGATTACTACACACAAATTTCCCAACATCTTATTTTTCATTTCCATTGAAATGCAAAACTATGAAATAGTCTCTCTCTTTAAAATGAAAGAATCATAGAATTACAGAATGGTTTGGGTTGGAAGAGACCTTAAAGATCATTTAGTTCCAATCCTCCTGCCCTGGGCAGAGGCACCTTCCACTAGACCAGATTGCTCAGAGACCTGTCAAACCTGGCCTTGAGCACCTGAATCACTTCATGACTATATTTTTCTGTGAACTCTTCATGTAATTAGGAAGAATGAGCAGATCTGAAGAGATTATGTCTGAAAACAGTTACAACCTACCGCGGCAAATAGTAGTTTTTCCACTGATGTGCATAAAATACTTCTAGAAAATATTCAGCACATCCTTCAGCCTACTCTTGAAATGACAGCTTCTCCATAGAGAATACCTTGGTTCAGGGTGGACCAGGGTAGTGCAATTGAGATAAACCTTAAGGCTTGTGGCTAGGACAGTGTAGGAATGAAAGCTACAGGGAGAAACTAGTTGTTAGAACAGAATGTAAGAGTTCAAATAGAACTGTGGAACTAGTGACTGAAAGGAAGCTTGAGCTTTACTGAGACAACACTGTGTGTAGTAAATCAGCCTTTACCACCTTTGTCATAACCATCATCCTAGAATCTTTCTGCTGCTTCTCATTTCTATTGCATTTTTTCTTTTGTCCATTTGTTAGCTTTCATTGCAAAGTTTCTCATTTTTTAAAAAAATTTGGTAAAACTAAAACTAAATATAATGAATCAAAAAAAGAAAAATTAACAATTTATTCAAGCATTTTTCTACAACTTTGTGTAATAGAAAGTATCCTGATACTCATGATATTGTGTCAAATGATATATAACATACAGAATCACAGAATATTCTGAGTTGGAAGGGACCCACAAGGATCACAGAGTCTAATTCCTAGCTCTGCACAGGACCATCCCCAGGAGTCACACCCTGTGTCTGAATGCCAGAGAAAGAAAAAGATATTTAAGCAGTCATGAAAAAAATTACAATTGTTATAATTTAATTTTTTATACACTAGGAAACAACCTCTAATGAATGTAGATGGTTGATCTGTCAGTTTGCACACTGCTTCCATGCAAAATACATAGGACATTTTTTCATCAATCTAAAAACAGGGAGATTTTTGAGGAACTTATAATAACATACTTATTTTCAGCAGCCACCTACATGCCATTTTCCAATGCAAAGAAACTTAGAAGTAGTATGAGGACAACACATTTTTTTAATAAACGTTTGAAAATGTTTTCCCATAAATCTTGCATGACACTTGAATGGGAACAAGGGGAAACATATTTTTGCAGACAGAATATTTTCTTAAGAAATTATCCATAAATATTATTTCTTTATTCACATAACAAAAAATATAACCCCAGTGAATGACACAAAGTTTTCCTTAAAAGCTGACTACAGTCCTTCCCTCTGAGTCTACTGTTCCACCTTGCTTTGGATTCCATAGGACCATTTTCCCTCCCACAAGAAGGAAATTCAGTTACTAGGTCAGTGAATTATAACTTTCAGTCTGCATTCAGTCATCAGGAGATCCCAGTGTCACAAGTAAGAGAGGAAGAAGTCCACTGGCTCAGTAATGGCATGAAGAACATGGCTCCAGGGCTTTGGTTTTGATGGCAGCTCATCATATTACCCATGGGCAGAACAACCACCTCCCTTATCTTTAGCTCCCCTTTGTAAAATGAGACTGCCAGAATGTTGAGGGCAAATGAAAATAAATGCTACGTGCTCAGAATGAAAATTTATATTAAACCAATGTCAATGCAAGTGGCTTGGATTATGTTTACATAACGTACTTTTGTCATTCCTAACTCACATTAAGCACATCCTTAAAGGCTCAGTAAGGGTTGGGCCTTTGTAGGAATGGGCTTTGGGTTATACTTTTGGAACAGAATATGGAAAACTAGCCTCATGTTGAAAATGGATTTATAGATATCTACAGGAGCGAACTGCTTTAGAATTGCATAGTCTGAGAGTTTTAGAAGCCAAGATCAATATCTGCGCTTCTGTGAATAGTTATCTTAATTTAGAGCGGATATTCACAGAACGACACTCTCAACATGCAACATTATTTAAAAAGAAAAGAAAGAAAAAGTGACATATCACGTTGTGTTTCCAAGATACTGCAGTTCAGCTGAGTACATCTCACTTGGCAAATGTAACCCATCACCAGCCTTGACAAGAAATTAATGCCAGAGGATTACTTTTTTGTGAAGTGGTGCTGCTGCTTGGAACTATGGTTCTGTGGCAACTTACTTTCCTCTTTAAGGTGATATATGATCCTGCTGCAGACAAGCTTAGTTTTCCCACTCGGCTGAGCAGACATTATGATTCACAGGGCCAGCATCCCTCTAAATGAACTCTGATCCAGCTGTGCTACTGGCAGATCTTACAGAATGTATTTGTCTCTTATCCATGTGGTTTGTGCTATAATGTAAAGGAATGAAAAAGTGCATCTTTTCCTCAGTCAGAAAAACTCAAGCTAGCTCTGAGCAGCATTTTAAGAAATGGAAGTCCTCTCTGACTTTTCTTTTTGGTATAAGAAGGGATTTTAAAACCCACAAATTTGGTCCAAAAGCACTGTGAACAGTTCTTTTCATTTCATCTTTAATAGCCAAGTTCCAAGAACAAACAGAAGCTTAGAACAAACAAAATTACAGGGGTGTCAATCATGCATCTTATCAACATTCTGAAAATTGCCTGTCTTGATGACAGCTTCTTCCCAACCTTACTCTGAAAACAGTATACTTTATTCAAATCTGCAACCACTGAAAAGTACTGTCAAAATTCCTGACCCTATTAACAAAAAATTTGAAACTGAAGCAATTTTAGCATCTCCAGTGGAAATACTGTAAATTTACAACAGTGTCTCTGACAACAGAATCTAACTTGATGTGTATTACACAACCATTGAACAGACGATTGAAGCCTCAAACATAAAAATTTAAGTGCATATATTTTCCCAAATAACTGCAAACTACAAAAACCTCAATTTTTTCAGTCTAAATCAGATGCACATTTAACATTCTTTAGAAACTTTTCCCCTCTAAATAGTTTTTAAATCCTAAAGAGAGAGTGAACATAACTTTGGTATTACTAATTTCTCTTTGAGAATTTAACCAATCTTCTAACACTTATAACTTTAATCACTGAAATTAAAATTATATTGTGCCTTAGCACTTTGGATCATTTATATGCCACTGTTGTTTGTATACAGAATACATAAAATTGTCTCTTTACTGTATTTGAAAGTGTGAAATCAAAGCATTTGTTAGGACTGTGGAGTGGAAATAAATGGATAACGGAAGATTGTGTGGAGAGGTTAAGGCCTTGCTGAACACCCACTTCTTTTCCAGGAAATCCGGTGGGTAATAAAGAGGAATCACATGCTTAGCTTTTGCTAAGAACTTCCTGAACTGCATAGATGAATTTTATGGGGCTGATCCCCAACTACAAATACTCCACTGTTTACTTCCCCTTAGTCAAGGAAGCCTGGAGTTTGAGTTGCAAGCTGACATCTCAACCCATGCTAAATTTCCTCAAATCAGAAGCTGTTATCAAAGACAGCAGGAACCCAGTGTTGAGCCAAAAAACACCTTCAGATTGGTATCTTTCCTTGGAAAGATTAAAATTTCTTTTATGCTTCAGAATCTTGTTTAGGCTGAAAAGGGAATGAAGTTGAGAATTATGAACTTGTTCTGCCACTCAGTAAATCAGTCCTAATAGGATTTTGCCACCTGTGCAACAGAGAAAAGGAGGGGGCAGAGGTTGGAATCAGAGTGCCTGTCAAACTGCGGCAATGACACATGCTATCTCTCCTTTCCAGCTTGGTACTCTGTGTTAACAGTAACCCCAGCAGAGGAATTCTGGTCATACAGATGAACTCTCATATGGGGAGAAAGGAAGATGCAGCAGAGCACTAGCTACTTTTGCTCTTTTCTGACTGCATGATTTGGGAATGGGAGAATGTTTACGCTCTCAGGCTCAACTTCCACATCACAGCTAGAAATCGATTCAAAATAATTTGTTTGGAAAGGTTAAATGCTGAGGGGGGAAAAAATCCCATGTTTTCTGAACCAGACATCCCCTTTGGATTCAGAGTTATTTCTCTCCATTTTGAAATATTCAGCCTTTGGATTGAAAGCTTTGTCTATCATGATACTATGTTCTCTATGTAGTATCTAAAAAAGAAGTATCTAAGTTCAGGAGTTTGATATATTTAATCTCAGGAGAGCTTTTATTGTATTTAGTGGGTTGGGTTCCTAAGTGATAAAAAAAAAAGTTTTCACTGTTATTGGTTTGCTTCCAGGCTTCTGTTTCAGACCTTTCTCAAATCCTTACTCGTATGAATAAAAATGGCAGCTCAAAATCCTGCAAGCTGGCACCAACCTCTAGATGGTCTTTTCAGCAGAGGAAAATAGAAAATACAAATTATTTCATTTAAATAATCTGTCATACTCCCATGTAGCTAACATGTAGATCAATAATATTATCTGCATAATAATGCACAGATCTCCAAATCTAAGGCTTAAAATTAACAGAACCTGCACCAATTCAGGCTTAAGGGGTTGTAATTACCAAGAAACGCAAAACTTAAATTACATTGCTATAACCTAACACATTAAATTAAAATTTACTGATTTAAAACAGCTGGGATCAGGCCCTTTTGAAATCTCAAAGCCCTTAGAAGAAAAAAACTAAAGAACAAAAATGGTGGCAACCCCTTCGCTACAGTTCAATGGCAAACAGGGCTTTTGCACTATGATGATGATGATGATGATGATCACACTGTAACTATTAAAACATCTGAATATATCTGTCTCACCAAGGGTAAAAGTTTAGCCAAACTGCAAATTTGACAATATATTAGCTATTACAACTACAGTATCCACCTGGGGAATCTTGTGCATTTTCAGACATTGACATCCTTTACCCTTTGTCTTCAGTACACCATAGAATTGAGCATTGCTAATTCCTTGACTGTTTCTTACATAGACTCAATACTAGCTAATTTTAAGAATCAAGACACTCATAAGGATTTTTTAAACAATACATGATATCTATTAGAGAGAATACTTATATCATTAGGAGGGGCTTTTTCTATTTTAAGAATAAATAAAATATAAAGTCTTTATAGATATGAATACCTTTATTTTTTCTATGAAATTAAATATATGTCAAGATTTTCAAAGAAGCTAAAGTTCAGCATCTGAAATAACTTTCAGGCGCATAAATTAAATAAATTTCTAGAAATGCCAAAATATTAGAAAAAGGCAGAGAACATTTCACTAAGGAGATTGTCCAAGTTGAATTGAAATACCTTCTTAGCTGTCCTCCTCATGCTGTACCTCAGAGAATGGTAAGAGCAAGCTTGCAGTACATATATTTCCAGAGTTAACGGCTATGTTAAATCAACCCCAGCTGCTCAGCAGGAATGTCACTTTCCTGCTACAGTTTAATCAGAAGTCAAAACAGTAGAGCCAAATCTTCACTGACACTTAGCCCAAAATGTTACCATTTAATTATTTTGGAGGGAGTAGTTCTGCATGCCCTTAGTCTAAAAGTTATAGTTAGTAACTCACAACACAAAGCAGCTGACCCTTCCTTAGAGATTTACGGGTTTACAACAGCTGAGATTATAATTTTATCACAAGATGCTCTTCTTGGGTTGCCCAGAGCATTTCCATCAGTTTATTCACATTTGAACCTCCATCAGTTTCACATGGACTGAATAGAAACTTTAATTTCTGGTAGTTGGAAAGCTCTATTCTTAGAAACCTTGTCAGCTGGGAACAGCTAAGATTTTAGATATGAGATGAATTTTGAGATATAGATGGAAATCATATGAATTGATGACTCTCAGCAATACCATACATACAGTAAAAAAAAAAAATCATTGTTTTCAGTGATAGTCAAGTGAAGCACAATAAAGCTCTAAAACATCATAGTCAAATGAGAAACAACTCAGACAGAGAACAAAAATTATGTATAGTCGAACATGTGACAGTCTGTAAATTGACTTGTATTCACTGGGAAACTGAAATGAGTATCACATGGACTTCATTACAATATCATTTGTTAGACATAGCCTCAATAATCAAGGCTAAAAAAAAATAGGAAAAAATGGTGTAAGCATACAAAAAAAGTTTTGATTTTTAAGGTCTAATATTTCCTGTAAATTGGTATCTTCCATTCCTAACTGCTTAAATTGCTGGGTTGTTGCAGTTTGTTTGGTTGGTTTTTTTGGGGGAGTTGTTTTGTTTTTATATACTGATTAGTTGGGCAAATATTGTAAGGGAAAAAACTATATAATTTCATATAATTTTTCCCTTTAAATGTAATTTCTGGAGTCAATTTTCTTCATAGCAGCCTGTTCAGTGCTTTGTTCTGGATCTGTGACTAAAATAGTGTACATAACACAGCAGTGTTTTTCAGTATTGCTGAGCGGAGCCTGCAGACCATCAAGGTCTCCTCTTTTTCCCACTCTGTCCTCCCACAAATAGGCTGTAGGTGAGCAAGAATTTGGGAGGGAAAACAGTCAGGACTGCTGACCTAAACTAACCAAATAGATGTCCTATACTGTTCTGCTTAGCAATAAATGCTCAAGAGGAGTAGGAAGTGGGGATGTTTGCAGTTACAGCATTAACGTTACATGTGCTGATGCTTGGCTTCCCAGGAAGAAGCCAGATATCTGCTTGCCGATAGGATGCAGCAAGTAAATTCCTCTTTTTGCCTTGACTGTGTGTGCATCTTCTGCTCCACCTATTAAACTGATTTTATCTTGATCCATGATTCTTCTTGTCATCTTTCTGTGTTTTTCATTCTGCAGGACAGGACCGTAAGCAAGTGTTTGTGCTGCTGCCTGGCTGCTGGCTGGGGAGAGCACACCACAGAGAAGTACCACAGAGAAGTACCACAGAATGGGCTTTAAAACATAAGCATCCTCTGGAAAAAACAAAACTGCCAAGAAGAATGGAGGCAAATATAACCAGCCTTAGCAATGACAGAAATAAGAAGACTTTCCTTAGGAACTAAAGAAGCTGTACGGAGTTTGTTGCAACCTAGAAAGCTTCTTGTAGTTTGTGGACTTACTTATTCTCTCTCTCTCTTTGTCTCTCACTGTTTCACTTTAGATAGTAAATGAACAACACTGGATACATAATAATTAAAAATATGACATAGAAGATTGCTGAAGACTTACATAAGAGAGTAAGAAACTAGCTAAAGGACAATGTGTAAGTAAGCAGTACTGGCATGCAGAAAAGCGGAAGTCCTCATGGCTGTCTTATATATAATGCTCCTATTAAATGGCTTTAGCTCAAAGAGTAGATTTGCTATGATGAAAATGGATGATCACATGAAGCTACGAGACATCAATATAAAGGAGGAACAGAATATTATCCACGAAAAATGAGGTGGCTTTGAGGTTTGTAATTGAAATGGAATGAAGTGTAATAGAACAAGGGCAAGGGACTATTAACATGAATCCACAATACAGAATGAGAGTACATCAGCTAAAAATGATAAAAAGACCTGTCTGTATATATTGATCATGGGTTGACTATAAATCACTGGCATGATGCAGCTCTGAAAAAGGCAAATGAAATTTTAAGGTGCATCAGGAGAAGTGTTTTTATATAAGCGGACAATTATTAAAGCCTCTTTACAAAATCCCTTGCACGAGAGAGTTTTCATCTGAAACGCGTCATCTGATGCCAATTATCTATCTAGAAATAAAAAAATAAATAAAATGAACTCATACCAGAGTACATGTGGAGGCAAATTACAATAATGAGTAGAAAAATAAATTGCCTATGTCATAAAAGAAGAGATAGGAAGAAAACTGGCTTATTCAGTCCAACAAAACAAGTTGGGAAATGTAGCATGGTCATTCTTTGGAAGTACATGGTTAGGTAATCCCAAAGAAGGGAAAGAAAGTAGGAGACCAATACTGACATAAGAAGAGAAGCTTATAAAGTGGGAATGAGTAAAATCAGGCTGAAAACCTAAAGACAGTTGCTAATGAAACATGCTGTAGGGCTCTGAAACAGCCTTTCTAGAGGACAGTAGGAAGGCAGTACAGTTTTCTAATGTGAGTTGCTAAATACATATAGATTTTTATTGTGTATTTCTCTGTGACAGCAGAGGTCCGTTTGACGGCCCCTTATGTTTTCTACACCCTTTCTTCTACATAGAATTTGGCTCCCACTTTGGTCTATAAGGCTGTGCGTGATCTGAATGTTATTATTCCCAACCTGAATCTGTAGCGTCATTCCATTATCTATACCAAGAAACATAGGATTTTCGTAGAAAAGAACTAATTCAGTTTTTTCTGCATTTCACCAGAAAATCTTATTACAGCTGTCGAACAAAATGCAATATAATAGAAAGGGTGATTTTTAAAAAAAGTCTATAATAAATTGTGTATTTCTACCAAGTAAACTTTGCAGCATGCTTTTTTGAAGAAGGGAGAGCACAAAGAAAGGGAAATTAGTAAGAGAAATCATCTGAGGGAAACCATTATTAACGGACAATAACTGCAAGCTATTGGGAGACATTTTGCTGAGAAAGATCTAACCAGCACACCAATCCAGCCCTGCAGAAATACAGAGATCATTTATCTGGTTACAGTTGCATGACAGACAAGTTGCACATGAGTTTTCTAACACATTCAAAAAAATCAGTAGAGCAAATTCCTCAGCTTGACTTTATTCATGTAGATCTGATTAAACATTCCAATCTCAGACAAAATATAGGCTGCATTTGACAAACCTGGTGCAAAAGATAAGAGCCTGAAGCATGTAATTAAGGTTAGCACTATGTATTTCCGGCTCCTATTATCAGCTTAGGAGACAGCTGTTAACACTAAGCAAATTTTTATTTAAAGGTATCAAAAAGGAAAAGCTAGAAAAATGCCCACACTCTTGAACCTGAATATTTGAAGAAATACTCCCCCACCCCTACACTCACACACACCACCACCACCAACCACCACCCTATAAAGCCTACAATGGTAGTAAAGGAGTAACTGAGCTGCTGGAATGTAGCAATTGTGGGTTTGCACTAACCTGGAAAAATATGGTGCATTTTCTCTAGATCACTCTCATCATTTTCCTCAGAAAACTTCAGTGCAGTCTACCAAAACCATTAAATTTATAATCACTAGATACAACATAGCTGATACAGGAAAATCTTACAGTGGGCAACAAATTACTGAACAGTAATTTCAGCAGTTTGCTACGAAGTATGCATTAGATGTATTCTCAATCCTCATTAATTCCAATTCAATGGACTGGTGGTAAAAGTGACATAAAAATAATAAAGCACATAAAACACAGAGTCAAACTCTGATCCTTAATGTTGCTAAATTGCAAAACAACATCATAATAATGTGTTGGAAATTTAATACAGAAATGCTTACGTTGTTTATTGGCTCTAAGAGGCACCAGAGCCTTACAGTTATACTCAATTTAAGATTAAAAAACCCCATAAATTACAATTCTGCTGGATACCACCAATCCATGAGAATGAAAAATGGTGCAAGAAGGTGTCATCCCAAGAGAAACAAAGGCTCCAGTTCTCTTTTCCAACCTTCAGAAGAGCAACATGTAAACTGTCTGTTTCCTTAGGGAAGTCTCACATAACCAATGGTTGATGGCATGGCATAAGAACTAAAAACAGTCTCTACCTACTACCTGAGAACTAGATCTAAGGTGTCACAGTATTCAAGGATTTGAGGTAGGAAAGGTTTATCATGGAGAATAAACAGTCCCAGTGGTCTCTGAACGACATGTATCAGTCTATATATCACTAACATAACCCTTCAAACTCAAATGCAACACGGCAATGTTTCCCCACTTTTAAATTAGAAAGTAAATTCAGTTCTCAGGATTTTGTGAGGGCTTATTCTCCATAAATTTCTATTTTTAACAGTGACAGCTGTAAAACTACTTCTTGGTCAGAGATTTGTAAGACACTAGAAAAAATCTGCAGAAATTATTTGATTCAGTTGGTCTCCCTTGCAAACATTGTGTAAATTCACACTGAAAATCTTGCAGACAAAAAGTACAACCTTTCCCTGACAAATTAAATTGAAGAATCAAATCAAGCAACAGAAGTGCCTTAAGCTTCTGTCAGCTGTTAGTTGTGAGCTACAAACTGGGTATGCAAATGTGTATTTGCTTGCAAATGTATGTTTGTTTTCAAATGTATGTATGTTCCTATATCTTTGAGCTTTTAGAGTAAAACAAGAGAAACAGATAGTGCATCTACATTCTAACTGGAGTTTTTTTCAGGAGTGTGTTTTTTCAGCCCATCTCCTTATTTTCCTCCCCTCTCATAATGTAGCTTACACTGTGAAGCCTTCAGGAGTGTGAACTGGATCCGTTTTGAACAAACCAGCAACTGGTATTTGCACTCCTTGATTATACCTAATGCATTGCGTTCTGTAATGGGGAGTGGTTTTGTGGGATCAGGTCAGAACTAACCCAAAGTACAACTTCCAGAATCAAAGAATCACAGAATCACAGAATTGCTAGGGTTGGAAAGGACCTCTGGAAACTGTTTAGTCCAACTCCCATGCAAGGCAGGGTCACCTAGAATAGGTCACACAGAAATGTATCCAGATGGGTTTTAAATGTCTCCAGAGAGGGAGATTCCACCACCTCTCTGGGAAGCCTCTGCCACCCTCAATGTAAAGAAGTTCTTCCTCAAGCTGAGGTGGAAATTCTTGTGTTTTAGTTTATGGCCATTGCTCCTCATCCTGTCACTGGGCACCACTGAAGAGAGTCTGGCACCATCCTCTTGACACCCACCTTTGAGATATTTATATGTATTAATGAGATCCCCTCTCAGTCTTCTCTTCTCTAGACTAAACAGGCCCAGCTTCTGCAGTCTCTCCTCATGAGAGCAATGCTCCAGATTCCTAATTATCTCTGTGGCCCTCCACTTAACCCTCACCAGTCCAGTCTTTCTTGTACTGAGGAGCCCAAAACTGGACACAGTACTTCAGGTCTGGCCTCACTTGGGCTGAGTAGAGGTTTAGGATCATCTGCCTCGACCTGCTGGCCAGACTTTTACTGATGCAACCTGGGACACTTACTGGCCCTCCTGGCAGCAAGGGCACACTGCTGGCTCATAGTCAACTCATCATCCACCAAGACCCCCAGATCCTTCTCCACAAAGCTGCTCTCTAGTAGGTCAGCCCCCAACCTGTACTGGTACTTGGGGCTATTCCTCCCCAGGTGCAGGAACCTACACTTGCCCTTGTTGAATCTCATTAGGTTTCTCTCCGCCCAACTCTCCAGCCTACCAAGGTCCCACTGAATGACAGTGCAGACTTCAGGTGTATCAGCCACTCCCCTAGTTTTGTATCATCAGCAAACTTGCTGAGGGTGCATTCTATCCCTTCATCCAGGTTGCTGATAAGCAAGCTGAATAAGACTTAACCTAGTATTGATCCATGGAGAATGCCTCTGATTACAGGCTTCCAACTTAATTCTGCTCCACCGATTATGAACCTCTGAGCTCTGCCATTCAGCCAGTTCTTGAGCCACTTCAGTGTCCATTCATCTAATCCACATCTCCTGACCTTACTTAAGGATTTTATGGGAGACAGTGTCAAAAGCCTTACTGAAGTCAAGGTAGACAACATCAACTGCTCTTCACTCATCACCCCAACCTGCCACAGAAGGCTATCAGATCAGTCAAGCACGATTTCCCCTTGGTGAATCCATGCTGACTACCCCCTTTCCTTTTCCTAGACCTTCTTTTCTCCTACATGCTTGGTGATGACCTCCAGAATGACCTGTTCCATCACCTTCCCATGGACGGAGGTGAGGCTGACTGGCTGGCAGTTTCCCAGGTCCTCTTTCTTGCCCTTTTTGAAGATTAGAGTAACACTGGCCTTTTTCCAGTCACTGGGCACCTCTTCCATATATACAAATACTGCGTCCTGAAAGCCTACTGATTTTCTCTACAAATCCGTTCCTCCTAGATAGTGCTAGCTGCTAATGTAAAAGTAGACAAAGTTAAAAGAGTAAGACCAGGGAGAAATAAGATCTTAGGCTGTAAACCATCACGCAATAAAGTAATGCAGAATTGGAAATATTTGTGATAGAAAATTTGTGAAGAATTTACTGGATCTGTGCTTATCTCTAATAACTCTCTTAGAAGTAGAGGGAATACAATTATAATACACAAAAAGCACTCAGAATTCTGCCATTCATAAAAACAATTTTTTGGTACAAATTCTGAAGGAGAAAGGGTCCAAACCATAGCTCAGTTTATTTCACTACAGAAGTAATATGTACAGCATAACCAAGCAAATCTACATTCTTAATTGTTTTTTAAAGTATGTCTGAAATTACAAAAATCTGCAAAGCTCAAATTGTATTTTTATTGTAGTTAACTGTTTCAAACCCACATTTTATCAATATTTTCTCTTTTTAAAAAAAAAAAAAGGTGAGAACTTTGTTTTATAACTTAAGAGCCCAGCTTTTACTTTTGAAAACAGTAGCCTAAATGCCTTTCAACTATTCAACAGTTCAGTATGGAATAAGCAGAACTGAATACGAAGCACATGCTAAAACTGCAGTTGAGAAATTACATTGAGTGGGAATGTATAATCACATTTCCTGAAAAAAAGGAAATTAAATAGTTTAGCTGTTTTTTTCAGGGCTGGGAAAAACAGACAACAACAAACACACAATCTTTAGAAAATTAAATTAATTTCAAATCTGTATAGATTTGTATAGAATGGGGAGAATCTAATACATTAGATCTTTATCAACCAACTAACCTTCCATATGAGTTTCAGACTTAATTTTGTGCTTAAAATGTGAATTTCTTATGCAGAATTCCACTTTCAGCAATGAAAGATAAGTATATGCAGCTCAGACAGAGGAAACAATGTCTTGACAAAAAAGAGACACAAAGGGCAAATGATGAGATACGTTTAAGAAAACCCGTCCCTCTCCTGTCTACATTTATACTTGGATATCAAACATCAAATTTCTGACTGTACACTCAAATTCTTGCCATATTCAACTTGAAATCAGTCAGAGAGAATAGACAGCCAAAACTGATTTCATTTACCTATGTTTGTAGTACATCACTTAGTCATCACACCTCTCCAGAAGGATAATATAAAAGCAGAGAAAATCTCTTTTGAAGCTCTGACAAGTAAAGATTGTATTTTATATGCAACTCCAATAATCATTTAAGGTGTGAAAGAATTTTACTTGAGTAAAAAGAGTCTGAAATTCAATATGGAAAAGTGCTCTCTTAGGTCACTAGATGTTTCATGCAGCTATTGCTCTTACTGCCATGTAATCCCGAGTGTTGCAGTGTTGACAGAAAAAAAAGAAAACATCACTACAGTCTGAGAACACACTTCTCTGAGTCTATTATATAAAGATGACGGCCAGAGTGACTGTGGTAACATGCAGGGTTTTTCACAATTCCTTTTTAGAGTACATCTGAGGTTTGTTTGTCTGTCACACAAACTGTACCTAATTTGTGGTTATTGACTGTAGTACAGTTCCAAAAGAGATCATCTTTAAGTTCCTTTTTCTTCCTATCATTCTCACTTCACATTTTGTGCCATCTACTTGAGTTGCATTGTCCTGTACTATGCAGCAAAACTAAATCTCAATGTGAAAATATGCTAAATTACTCAGCTAAAACTGTCCTTGCCCTCTTTTTCTGCTATAATTATGAAAATGGAGGAAAAACGCAAACACATGGGGCTATTCATCTATTCAAATCAAAGCCCTTATTATGCAAACACATCCTTAGGCAAAGCATAGCACAAACAATTCAAAGACAGGGATCCTCCAAAGAAGAAATAAAAAAGGATTCTGATGAATTTAAAAATCCAGAGTTGTTTATTCAAAACAGTTCAGTCATTTTACATTCTGCTCAGAGTTCTGAAGCAGATATTAAGCACACATCGTAAATGGACTTGAAGACGTTTTTATAGTAGCTTGCTAAGGAAACAGATGTAAATCTGACAAAAATCAAGGGAGGGAAGAATGGGCCTAGAGAGGGGTAGAATAACCTGCTAAGGAAAGTTACAGAAAACATCCAATCTATCAAACTATCAGCAGGGAGACTGTCAGCATCCTGAAAAATGAAAAGAAAAAAAATTCAATGCTTAAGACTTCTGAATAGTTTTTCAATGCTGCTATAGTATTTTTAGGCTTAAATATAATGGGAACAGATAAATCACCTCATGTTTCATGCTGTTGCCCATATGTGGGCTAGGAAAGCATGACCCAGGGCCAAGACTGGCAGACTTTGTCATCCCTCCATATTACAGGGCTTTCAGGTGCTCCTCAGGACCTTTTGTTCAATTCCCACTGAGATTAACTAGCACTACCACAGGGATAGACTCTTGTTTGCAGGTAACTCTGACATTTCTAAGGACAAACAAGGCCAAATTAAGGCAGGACTATTATCCTGTCTAGGTCTCTGCTTTCCTAGAGCTGTTTGCTCTTTTCTTCTTTTAGTCCTCTGAATAACAGAGAGTAATACATACGTAGCATGTATGTCTACACGGTTTGCAAAGATGTTTTGGTATATCACAGCGTCCAAATATTTCCTGCCCCAATGACCAATGCAATGAATCTCTGTCACTCTGTAGCATTCATCAGACTTCCAGTGCAATTTTATGGGTAGTCAATCAATAACACACATGGGCAGCAGTTATCTGACACATGTAGCTACTTCACACTTTACTGGAAATTTGTTATTTGGATAGCTATTTGCCTCCAAAGTACTGGGAGACAACTGGAGCTACTGTTCCAAAAAGGATATATTGGAAGATGGCTAAACTGATGTTTTCTGCCCACACAGTACTTCTGGATGGTGAAGATGATTTGGTTGGTAACCTTAAGAAGAGCGCAACAGCATTTGTTAAAACACACAATCAAGCATGTATAAAACTCAGCTCTGGGCTGTACTCCTAGATTCCTCTCCCTGATTCCCTTGGCAGTTCAAAGGAAGTAGAGTTGTCAGCCAACTTGCTCTCCAGTAGGTACATCCTGTAAGGGCAAGCTGGGACCACAAGGGACTGACCATCTGCAAAGATGTATTTGGGACTCTACATTTCCTCAGTGCGAAAAACTATGTTAGATTTTGCATATGGCTACACACATCTAAAACGACCACTCGAATACAACAAAAATATCAGTATTATTCTGGATGCCTAGGAAAATGCTGGTAACATACTTGTTAGGAACAATCTAGGGCTGACTCTGAGAACGCAACTGGTGGAAGGACTTCCCAGCGAGTATTAATAGAATTCTAGAATAGTATCATAGAACAGTTTGGGTTGGAAAGGACCTGTAAAGGTCATCTACTCCAGCCCCCTGCAGTTTCACAGTCAGCATGGAATATCATTATGATACATTTAACTCTAAAATAAGGATGAATTTTTGACTTAGTAATTTGCTTTTGAAAAATGTCAAGTCCTGGTCTTATTAGTCTTACTGTAAAATTATAACAATATAATTGATTAAAGTAGAATTTGCTGGATTAAGACCAGCCTAAGAGTATAATTTGTGCCGATTGTGTTGATCAGTGGATTGCACACCGTGTATAATTACACCATGAACTGCAGTTATCAACTTCTTGAGAGTTCAGATGCATTATATGAAGAATCTGATTATGAAGTACTGTTTCAAAACTACAGCATTGTTATCAATGGATCTCTCTGTGATACACTCTTGGAAAAAATGTAATTTTATTGTTCCCCTTTACATAAAACTAATAATAAGTTTGTTGGCAACCAGCTCGTGTATTTGAACTATGAACACCAGAATAAAACACAGACTGAAATTGCTACATGCCCAGAATGGAGATACAACAGGTAAACTAGACCATCTCACATTCTGCCTCAAAATGCAAAGCAGTATTAAGCAATCAGGTAACAGAAAATTCATTTTTATAACCTATTTCAATTTTTCCAGTGAAAGTTATTGTTAGAAGCTCACCGTTCCACCAACAGTGATAGCACAGCTTGCCTGGTAGATAAAGCTGAAGAGATGCAAGTTAACAAACATTTTCTGCAGATAGAAATCTGAACAGGAAACAACTTAATACTGTTCCACACCAGCAGACAAGGTTTTATTTCCATTTTTATTTGATTCCATCATCAGTTTCTATAGTCTGTATGATACTTGGATGACTTTTTAGTAAAAATAATTCAACACAGCAGACTCTCCCCCAATATTAGATACTAACAATAATGTTAATATTAAACTGATGAAATAATTTGATTTTTAAATAATACTCTTCTTCTTACACTCTGCATAAATGGTAGAAATTTAAGACTGAGCCTAAAAATATAGAACTTTGTATTTTTAATAAAGTTTAAAAAAAAAGGCAAGGAAGGAAAGCAAGAAATTCTATGTGTTCCCAACTCAATTTAAGATGATGTTAGGCATCACTAAACAAAGTGAGATGGAGAGTTTGAAAGAACTTACACAACAAGGAGAAAAAGAAATGCATTGTGTGCTTACTATAGTTAACTTGATATAGTTTTTCTGTCAAAGAGAGCTTGTGCGAAAACTGAAGAGAATCAGAATTTGTAAGGTGAAATGTAAAACAACCTTCAATGTTCATTATTAAGAGCCTTAATATTTGTCCAGAGAGATGGTGCAGTTTGATTACATAATGCCTGTTACCCAGTTTTAGAATGCTTTAGATACACTTCTAATGTACACCTGAGAAACAAGATGACCTGTGAGTCACAGAAGCCACACTGTGTATTCCATGCAGATCACCTAGAGAGGAATGCACATTCGGATGCTCCTTTCAGTACTTATTTGTAACCCCTTTTATACCAAAACAATTATATTGGTTTTGTTTTCATTATTAAAAAAACCAAACAAAAGGGGAACATATTTTTCTGTGGAGAAGATAATTCAAGTTGTATTTAAGCAATTTCTAAGTCTAGTATGTTAAACAACATTTAAAATACTTATGACTGCTGGTTAGTCACAGCAATCTGATGAGTCTAGTGAAAGAATTGTTAATCACTGTTCAAAGCACACTAAAGGTAACATGCCTATGTGCCAAATGCAGTTGACCAGATGGACACCAATATAACCTGTGGGTTTGGCAGTGCATTGCTGAGAAGCTACCTGTCACTTATGCACATTTCTGGGAGATGCAATAATAAGTAATAATAGGAATTCTGAAAAGACACTATGATTACACATAAAGATTACATTCAGAAAACTGCCCCACCTCAGTGCCACATGGGAACAGCCAAAGCATGACATTTCAGCGGAGGAATAAACCAACATGTCTTTCCATTTCTAAGTTGACACTCCAGATAGTCATGCATATATTCATAATATTATTTCATTCATCACAGATGAGTGAAAAGTTAGAGGAATAAATCACAGATGATGCAAATTTTCCCATGATCTTCAATAAGGCCATAACTTCCTCCACCTAATCCAGTACTTGCTTTTACAGCCCCGTTTTGAATGCAGATTTACATTTATAAAACCAAAAGAAAGCTAAAAGAACTCATAAGAAGTTAAACTCCATCATTGTTAGGGTACATACATACATTAGGCATTTTCTAATTGACTGCCTTTCCCCTCCCCCTCAGAAACTCTGTGTTGTGAAGTACATGTGATAAATGAAAAGTTATTAATGATCAGCTCTTTAATCTTTGCTGCAAACTGCTAAAACCTATGGTAAACCTGTTAGTTCTGTTCATTTGTCTTGAACTTTCTATGGCACTTTTCAGAACAGAGGACTGCTTCTCAAAACTTAATCAATCTATAAAATGGCCAGCAAAATGAAAGATGATATCACTCCATTTTACAAATAGTTGACTGAGGCATAGAGAGACTATGGAGAAAAATCCTATTAATTTTTACACCCAACTTGATAACTTTAGTGAATGATTTTTCAGAAGGTGATTGCTATACAGTAATTCATCCATTCAAACTAGCCTTCCCATTGGCTTCAGTTCTAAGTGCTCAGAATTTCTGCAAGATATTTTTACAGAAATTTCTAGCTGTTACTCTGAAAAATGAGAATTGCATTTATTAACCACTTCTAAGAAGTATGGCTTGAGTAACTATCTAGTGTTACAAAGGAGCATGAAGACAGTAAGAAAATACTTAAGGCAATAATTAGAACCAGAATTCACCATCCTGTCCACTATACAATGACTTTCAAAAAAGACAGAAATGACAACAGTTCTCTCTTACTCTCTCATAGAATGACAATAGCTCCATTTTGTGGAAGAGTTTTGAATTGTTCAAAACAACAGAAGAAAACAAAATAACCAATCAACCAAACAAACACCCAAGAAACAAACCCACAAAACAACCAAACCCAAGAAGAATCACACATTTCAAGTTTGCAGGATTTTCTATCTAATTCAAGTTCATAGGAATTTGTACCCAAGTGATAACACCATCTTGGAAGCTACTTTGCAAGTAGCCATTGAAAACCAGGGGCACTACTATGATGCAACCAGCCAGGTGAGCCATTGCATGACTCGAGAAGCTTCCACAGACTGACTAGGTGGGAATATTCACATTATGAATGCAGCACATTCACTGATTAGATGGCTAGCCAAAGAGAAGTTTGGGGAAGCCAGAAAGAAGAAAGTACAATGAGCCTAAAGACCTCCCAGGCTTCCAAACTTTTACTGAAATACACCAGGGGACACATGGTGACATAGTGAGGAAATCTTGAAAAATAAAAGTTTGGCAAAGAGGAAATAGCTATTTTCAGCATGAAATGTATTGAAAATATAGCAGAGGGATCAGAAAATCAAAGACTGCCTGCAATGGAAGTTTCTTGACAACAGAGGGACAACAAGTCTTTGAAGTCTCATGGTCCATTCAGAGCTCAGAAAGAAAGCGAACTTCAGTAGGCACAAATCTTCTGCACATCCACCACAACTCTGCCCTCAACTTTCTGCTCCAAATTTATCTGAATCCACCATGCAGGATCCCTCAGAAGGCAGTCTGCACATCCTCAGCTACCTGTTTTCCCAGCCATTTGTCAAACAGCTGTCCCTTATCTTTAAGTTTATTCCCAGCTAGTTTATCACTAGCTTTAGCCCCAAAGTGACTGTTCTTCACCATTTCTTCTTCACTTAAACAGTCAAGTTTTCTAATTTATCTTCTCTAGCCAGCCTCAGTTTTTCTCCTCCTATATCTGCTCCAAACTCCTGTCCTGAATGACTCCTTTTCCCCCCTAAACTTTTTGTCTGTCTCTTGCTTTTAATTAACTGTCTTGGAGTTCCATGTACACATCCATACAGTGTCTGAGCAGTACCAAAAGCACCTAAAAGTTGTGGTACACTCAAGGGGAATCAAATAGTATCAAACAGTCACAGCAGGAGTGACTATTACTCACTTTTATTAATTTATTCCCCCTCTTCTTCATATACCTTATTTTAGGATATTTTAATCCAAAATAAATATCTTCCCCATTTGATTATTCCTATGAATAATCAAATCACTGTACTTTTCTTTCTGTTCTACAAGAATGTAATTCTTAAGAGTTGTGTTTCAGAGACATATGGGCAGAACCAATGTTAAATATTTTTTTTAAAAATACTTTCTAAAAGATCATATAAGGGAAATTAGATGAATTGATAATGATTTTTCATTTGTGACAAATATTTCAGTGCTTACTTTATTCAATCCAGTTACACAAACTTAACATATTGTTTAGTTTTCTCTAAATTTTAAAAGCCCCATTGAATAACAGCTCCCAGATAACACAGTTAAAGAAGTACAGAAGATATACAATAAACAATTAGCATACTCACTCCTTTAAAATCTGGAGACAAAAAAGGTCTTTTAAAAAGCATTTGACATTTCTGATTTATGTTAGCTCTTCCTATCCTAAATAACAGCATTTGTAAGGAGTCTGCATTAAAGGATTACTAGAGCACATAACTGGAGAATGAGTTAATTAGGTTGTTTTGTTTTAGTAAAATATGCTATTCAAAGAATCTCCTATTTACCTGCTTAAACACCATTAGATAAAAGAAAAACGGCTGTCAAAAGAAAAGCCAACAATAAATGAAAAAATTGAGAAAGACAGCCTGTTCTGAAAGAAAACAATGGAAAATTTCTAAGCACTGATGATAGCTGCATCTAGAAAAGAACTGTCTTTCTTTTAATGCCAAAAAGTGGGACCAAATGTACTCTACGCTTCCTGAGTTCAAGCAAAACAGCATATGCAACAACAAAGATTGAGACAGTTTTTAATGCTGGAACTTACAAGACTGTAGCCCCTGAACACTACTACATGAGCACGTTTACTCAGGAGAAAATGCAGAAAGCCCAATATTACAAAGGGAATGAATTCAGAGGGGTTAAAGAGAGAATGAAATCTCGGCTGTCGTGCAGACAAGAGAAATAGGAAACATCATACTGCAGTCTGCAGATACACAGTGTGGAGAATGCAGTGTGAGAGACTTACTCAAGACTATTTACAAGCGTTTTACCTCCAGAAGCTATGAGTTAGATTAGGGACATAATGGGAACGTCATTTTCACTACAAAAGCAATATGCACATTGAACTTTTTGGGTGCCTGTCAATGAATTGTCTCTCAGCCTGGGAATGTCACTGTGCCATGCTGTCTTCTCCTCTCACTCCAGTGACCAGTAACCCCTACCAGTGTTACTTAAGCACTCAGTAATAGCCATAATTTTGCATTCTGCATTCTTTATCAGCACATTACCTTTCTCATAAAATAGCAGCACTGAAAAAGGCAAGTGACCAATCAACCTTTTTTCAAAAAGTCAAGATGAAAAAGTCCTTAATTTAGTCCTTTTCCTGTTCTGGCTTGTGTACAGGGAAAATTTATAACAATGAAAGGATGTGAAGAATAACCCAAATACTATGGGCTTTCACTTGGCAAAGTGGGTACATTTACAGAAAAAAAAGTGTGCTTTAGTTCAGCCTTGTGCTATGACAGGAATCAGTGCCCCCATCAACCTTTGGTGCACTTCTTTCACTAAAATGAAAGGCAAGCATGAGCAGAAATTGTAGGCAATGTATGGCTTTTCACATAGATTTACAATTTTCTACTCAGCACATTGATAGTATATTTTGTTTCCAAAGGAAGCCTGAAATAGGGAGAAATGTACCAAGGAACAAAGCAGTGAGAAATATCTGTATAGATTTTTTCACCAGTCTTAGGAGAGATGGAAAAAAACCCCCACCCAAACACAGAAAAAGAGAAAACATTCTGCAGCTGGTTAAACTGGGGGAATTCTTTTCATTAAATTATCCTAATAATTTCCACATAGAATTTATTGAGCAGGCAGCCCATGTAGATGGATGGATATTTAAGAAAAGATGCATAGTGATCAATTGAAATGACAACCACATTTAACATTATCAAGAATTACCTGGAAAACCATTTACCACAGTCATCTTTTGCATCTGGTTGTCTAATGGTGCTTTTAATGAAAGAGACAAGCATAACTTAACTAATTACTTAGAGATATTGAAATCCGTCATGTCAGTGACTTCTTAGAACACATTTTCCTGGACCTTCAGCTTTTTTCCTATAAAGTGGAAAAAATTAGAATTAGGCAGCTTTCAAAATTATGAAATATGAGGTCATATTGTAACAAATTATACCACTCAAGAATGAAAGCAATTTTAATTAAAAATCCATCTCATCTGGAAGAACAACTTTCTATCATGTAAAAAAATGGAGATTCCAGGGAGCACTGTTTTGGTTAGTTGAGTTAGAAGGCGTTAGTCAACACACTGATTAGTATAAACCATAAAATAAATGCTCCTGTTGTACCATCATTGCTCTCACTGCAACATGAGAAATGCAGTTCACATTTTTGTTTCTCCTCCCACATATCCTCCTGATGTAGCTCCAAAAATCTTCCAGGATTCCATGGCTTTTCAGTAAAGGAAAAGTGAATTCAACAAACATTTTTGCCCAATTTTACCTGGACCTTGCTTTTAGATATCAGATCACATATACTCATTGAATCACAGCACCAGAGAATACTTGAGGCTGGAGGGGACCAATGGAGATTCTCTGCTTTCTCAAAGCAGGATAATCTGGATCAGATTACTCAGGGTTGTGTACAGTCAGGTTTTGAAGACATCCAAGGCTGGAGACTAAAATCTCTCTGGACATCCTTTGCAGTGTTTGATCCCACATAGTAAAAATATTTTTTTTCTTGTATTTAAACCGAATTCCACACATTTCAGTTTACTTTCTTGGCCTTTCACTGTATACAACTGAGAATAGTTTGGCTCTGTCTTCTTTACACCCTCCCATCAAGCATTTATGGATGCTGATAAGATCCCTACCACAGATCCAGAGTGAACAGTCCTGGCTCTCTCAGACTCTCCTCATTTGAAATACACTCCAGTTCTTAATCACCTTAGCAGCCCTTTGCTAAACTTGCTCCAGCAGACCCATGACTTTCTTGCACTGAGGAGCCCAGCACCGTATACATCACTCCAGATGCAGAATCATCAGTTCTAAGTAGAGGACAGATCTGTTTTGACCTGCTGGCAATGCTCTTTCTACGGCATCCATGGATACCATTGGCCTTTTTTGCTGCAAGGACTTGGTGCTGTTCAGCTTGTTGTCCACCAAGACCATTAGGGTCTTGTGCAAAGCTGCTTTGCAGCTGTTGATCCTCTAGCATGTACTGGTTAGTCCTCTGCAGGTGCAGGACTTGGAATTTTTCTTTATCGAAGGTTCCTGACAGATAATTTCTGCATCCTGTCAAGCACAAAAATCTGATGTATCAGCCACTCTTCCCAGTCTTGTATTGGTGAGGTTGTAGTGTGTCCCATCATCTAAGTCATTAATGAAGCTGTTAAACAGAATTAGACCCAGTACAAACACCTGGGAAATATCAAGTAATACTCAAGGAATGTCACATGCTTTTGCATGTATAGATACTCTAGATAATTTGCGTATAATATTCAGATGTACAGAAATATCTGATTCACACAAAAAGCTCTAGAAAATGTGCACAGAAATAATCTAATAAGCCTACTGGTAAAGAGAACTAATGAGATGCATTTTATCCAGTTTTCCTAAAAAGACTAAAAGCTTGGTTTATCAACATTATTAATGCAAAGAAATATGAAAAAAAAATATTATTTGTTGTCAATGATAGCTTATTTTGTTCCTGTGGTGCATATTAGTATGTACTTGTTTCAAAGGCATTACCGAAGACCTCTGTTTCTCTGTTTTAAAGAAAAGTTGTTCATAGATAGGTTCACCAATTCTAGGTAACTTATTTCTGAATCACAGTCTACCATCAGGTCAGAGTTGTGCTAGGGAACACGCATCTTTGCAATCACCAACTTCAACTGCATAGTAGCAACTGAAGCCTTCCTATGCGTTTTTGCCTATGCTTTCATATCGTAAGAATCTACATCCCCCTTTCAATCAGGTTCATGCTTTGCATGGTGTCATGCTCCCAAAATGCTGCAGAGGTGTTTATTTTTCAGCTGACTCTGTGACAGTAGACCTTCATTCTTGACTCGTGAAGCCAGTTTCTATATGTTCACAAGAGTGATTCAAAAGATCCAAGCGAAACCTATCAATGTAAAGACCTAAGTTTTCCCAGGTAATTATCTAGCTTTACTAAAGTAAGAAAAAAGACCTCTCCACTTTTCTACATGTGTTGGGTCATGTTACTGACCACATATTTTTTCTGGCTCATTTGGACATTTGTCCTTTACAATCTTTTGGGAAAAACAAACTTTAGCCTTTCAATTTTCAAGAAATCTGAGAAATTGTGTTCCATTAACAAAGACATGTTCTTTTGAAATTCTGAAGCAGGGAATGATGACAGCAATTATGCATTTTATTTTACAATGCTAACTTTATGCTTCAGTATCTCCTTTCAGTAAAATGATGGGTTTGATTGAAAAATCTTTAAATGCTTTATGGTTAATGCTGGTTCTGAATACTAATGCACAGCTGAGAGCAGCAAACAAAAATTATAGGTGAAAACTAGCAGTTTTCCTTCTCAAGTGTAGCAAGCTTTTATTATACTAGCAGATAAAAGGATTTAAGAAATTTACATTAAAATGACACTCCATACTCATCAAAACAGTTTTTGATATTAGTTCAAATCATTTAGCTTTAACTACCTGATTTCTAAAATGTTATTTCTTAAGAACTGCTGCTGGCAAAAAAAAAAAAATATATATACAGAACAATAATAATACAATACCTTTCTAAAAGTTACAAGAAATTAATCCAGCCTTTATTGACATTTTCTATTTAAATGCAGCTCCACAAAAGCACTTGACAAAAGTACATAAACTAAGTTAATGGCAAATATCTTTTTCAGTGTGCCCAATTCTATTAAAAAAAAAAAAAAGATTTTCCAACTTCCTTAGAATCCTTTTTTTATAAAATGAGCGAATCTTACAGATTGCTGCCCCAAAATATGCTGAGCCCATGTAGTCTTCAAGTAAAACTGGGAGTTCTGCACCTTGGAGGAGGCTCTCGATTAGTTTCATGAAATGTAATATTACTCATGTTCCTGACCTCATCTGTCTGTAGTAACCACTGCCACCTCTCACTCTAATGGTGAGAGGAAAAGTTCTAGCCAAAAATTCATGAGTACTAAGTAGAGCACTGGTGTTTTAAATAATGTAAAGATGTCCAAAACCAGCTGCCCATTTTCTAAAGTAAAGGTTGGGATAAGAGGTATTAATATGTGACAGGAAAATATTGGGAAAAAAATATTCTTTGCCTGGAAAGTGTAAAGTGGATTGGCACCATATGCATTTTCTGACCTCTAAAGTAGGCTAAAGTGAGAGTGACCAGCATGGTAATACACATCAGATCCTTCCCATATCTCAAAGAGAAGAGCATTGTGCAAGTTTTAAAAACCTCTTGATGTGAAGGAATGACACTAAAACCATACCAAACTCTTACTCTTAATCAGTATTCTTCTTATAGCAGGAAAAGGTAAACTGAGTCAGGAAGAAAAAGAGAAAATAAATGAAGAAAAAAGAAAATAAAGTTAAAAAAGTGGGGACATGAGAAACTACGGGAAGAGACAGAGAGAAGAAAAATGCACAAATCTACATCCACAGACAAAATCACTTTCTAAAACTGAAAGGAATAAATGGCTATTAATATCCCAGGGAGAAGTAGATAGAGAAGTATATATTTATGCAGAACTGAATGGAGTGATTCAGTAGTGGGCCACTGTTTTTTGTCAAACTTTTCCTGCATAAATTCTCAAGCAAAAATATAAGTTTTTAAAACCAACATAAATGAAATTAAACTTTATAACTGAGACCAAATTTTGGATTGAAGCAACACAGACCAAATACTAAAAGTTAACTAATTAAATAGCCAGAACACTTCCAGCTATGAAGAAGACACACAGTGGAGATAAATTAAATGCTGAGTTTTATATGACAGAGAGTATATTCTAAAGTGCCTACCAAAGAAGGTCCCAAATATACAAAAAAGAGTACCATCAATCTTAAATCTGAGCCTATCACTTCAGAGAGCCTAATTCCTCTGGATTCACTTCCGGATTCACTGAAGGCACTTGTAGAGAGTTGGTTACTAAATACAAGATCTTATATACTAAAAAAAAAGGAAAAGTTGAAGAGAATCATCAGTTTAACTTTTTTAACAGATGAGAGATTAAAGGGTTAAGGGGTAAGAACACAGAGTGATTATCAATATATTAAAAATATGGATATGAAAATGTCAGAAATTTATAGATAATGAAAAACTGTCAAACTGAAGCTACTCCAAAAATTGTGTACAAATATAAAATTATGGATATTAATGATGCTTTCAGTAAAACAAACCTGACCAGACCTGAGTAAAGGATCAGATTTTAACCACAGGCAGAAGGCACCTCACTTAAAAGACAAATGAATGTGAACTAATATCAGATTGAGAGAACACACAGCACCATAAGTAAGAGGAAGTAGACCTACCAGGTTTTATTATTTAGAAAGGGAATCAATCCAAAAGCAGCCATTAACCACTGCTACAAAGGAGAAAAAAAATGCACATAAGATCAATAACAGCTAAGGCCAAAATTTGAAATCCAAATTAACTAAAACTAGCTACCAGGATAAATGAGATACTTCAAGTCAATCATAGCTACCAACCCTGAAATGTACCACTCAGGTACCTCACAGCTGGGATTACAATTAGATGTTTTTCCATGCTATCATTTTGAATACAGATTCTCACTACTGAACTTAGCTTTGAGGAAAACAATCAATTTTTTCTGTCCTTCCTCCTACTCTTCTTTCTATCCTCAAAGTCACCCTACCAGACTGCAAACACTCACAGTGAGAGTGTGGACAAGTAAGCACGTGTAATCAGGTCTGTGCAGTTGCAGAACAGAACTAAGAAACATGAAGTTTCTTTGCCAGTGGCATTGTGCTGATGGCTTTAGCTTTGATTTGGTATTCTTTCACAACACCTGCACCCTTGATGCAACAGCAGGTTAAGTATCCGTGCTTCTTTTTAAATGGAGTATTCAGGCACACAGTCCACCAATGTCTTAACAATATGTTTAAGAAGGCATCAGTCAAAGCTTCTAATCAACTCTCAAAACAACAGAGAAGCAGATACATGCAGCAAAGGCTATTCACATTATCACTCTTTGTTTTCCCATGTATGTTTCCTCTTGAAAATTAATTACGTACTTTTTTTCCATTTGGTAAACTGAAGTCAGCAGTTTAAGAAGTATGCTTTCATGTTCCTTGTACCAGTTTATAAACCACTGCTGCCTCTGACAGGGCCCTGCTACAAAATTTCCTCTCCAGCCTCAAACACATTCTGCAAAGCTCAAAATGCCCCAGAATAAAGAACGACATAGTACACAATGCACAGCTCAGCACAGTTCTAAGTCTTATACAATAAACCCTTGGAAATTCTAATACCTTAGCCAGGAAGTGACAGCAGCAGTGTAATGCCACTAAAGAGGTATCAACCAAGAGTTGCTTAACAAAGCAGATACTCTGAATCTTGTTAAAATGGATTTCCCACCCCAAATAACTACACAGTAAGCACATCGCTTTTCAGCAGCTGAGTGCATTGAAGTAAATAAGCTGGAAGACTCTCTTGTCCCATTTCTCACTATGTATAATAATGACTCATGAGTAAGAGAAAAATAAAGAAAAAGGTATATCGTGGGTAAGAAGCAGTAGATAACACTAACCACTTCTCATGTCCAGGAGCAATAGGACCATCTTCTACAATGGGAAGAAGCCACAGTTTGGGGTAAAAGGAGAAAACACTATGTAAACTATGTAAAAAAAGCTCTCACATGTTTATTCTCACAAATTGAGACCTGTGAATGGCTATCACAAATAGGGCTCACTATCAGTTATAATCATGCAGGCCTGATTTAACTGGACTGAAATTTGGATCTTCTGAAACACAAAATTATGTAAAAGGGGAATAATGAACTCCACCCTGTTGTGGAAGAAAAGGAATAACCCAAATTAAAAAAAAAAGTTGCATTTTTTCCATTCATGTTCAAAATTTTTTTTAAAACTTTCCCAGTAATCGTGACTTTAAAAAAAGAAAGAAAAGTAGAATACCAAAAGAAACTATCTGATGAACAAATTATTTCCAGATTTTAATTTTTCAAGTGCAATAGACAAGTGAAATTGCTTTTGTTTATTCTTAACAGCAGGAAAAAACCTAAGAATTACTGTAAATCTTTAGATATAAAAAGATGCTTTATTGTTTGATTTTTCAACCCCTCACTCTTATTCATCCTTTAATTCCCTAGCTATAATTATGTGTTGCATAACCTTCAAAGAATGATATTACCATTTTTATTCTGTTAATGCATTCATTATTTTCATCAGTGAGCATAACAATGGCTTAATAGATAAAAACCTTCTTCAACATTATTTAAATGCATTCATACCAAAAGCTGGGTTTTAACATTCTTCTCTGCAGTAATGTCTCAACAGTACTTTTTTAAATGATAAATGAAAGCTTCAGGTGCCATGAAGTTGAACAGTGCCTTTTGGACTACATTTAATTTTTAAACAAAATCTCACAGTTCTAAATGTGCTGAAAACTAAAGATTTGATGCACTGTATAGCTTTCCTTCCCCTTTTCAAACTAAATCCAGAGGTGTGGAAAAAAAGATAAAGGCCGTATCTAAACCATCATGCAGAGGTATCTGTAGCAGGAACATATATGTCTATCATAAAATGAAAACAGCAGAAAGCACAGTAACTGCAAGCCAGCTCATGCCAAGTCAGGACTTCTTAGAACAGGTTCCGTGGTACACAAATGCAGCTTCTCAGATCCCAGGTGATCAGTAGTGCTTTCTACGAACAGTTTTGGTCAACATGAGCTCAAAGATTTTTACAGCATCTCTACTGAAAAATAACTTCTTCACTGCCTACATTTAATTTCCCTACTGTGCAACATTTTTCCAAGCAGAAGAACATTCTATTCAGCAAGAATCTTGGTTAATCAAGTCTTTTTTTGTTTTTGTTTTTTCGTGGTCATCAGAGAGATTAGTTCTATCTCAGCTTGCTTGCCAAACTGCACAAGCATATTCACATAATATTAGGCATGCACGTTCAATTTCAGAAATGTATTCATGTATTCTCCCATGCATGCTACATAATACAAACTTGAACTCAGTGAAAATGTGCACGTGCTTTATCTTGAAAAAAAGGTGAAACCCCATTATTTACAAAGTACTCTCTTTCTTTTCAGTAAATGTTTTCCTTCACTGATGGTTCTTTTGCACAGCAGGTTTTATTTTTGGATATAAAGATATGTTCTTTAAATAATGAGTAGTCATGTCACGTCTTACTAAATCCTTTCAGGTAGGTATGATTAAAAGAGGTTCTCAAGAGTTACTGCTTCAGAAATTCAGACAATTTGTCTGATTTTTCTTTTCACTTTTGTTTTCTTCTCAAACAGCCTCTAATGACTTCTCATTGTTAACTTGGTGAAAACATTTGAACTAATCTCTCAGATCCAACTTACAATACCCTGATTCTGTGTTACATTGCAAGTGAGTTTCTTACTATTAATGGGACAAGTTGAACTCCTACTGAATAGAAACCATTATTTAGTTGGCATGAAACAGAATGGCATAATTTAGTCTTCAGACATGTTATCACAAATTCTACAGCACTTGGAATGGTAAAATGCAATTAAAATCAAATGCATGTATCAGAAGAGCAGCCTTTTCAACCTAACCCAAGACAAGTCAATCGTAGAGGTAATAGCTGTTACTAAATACCATAACTAAAAGTTGTTTTCTAGTTAGGTTGACTGAGACATCAGCATACATTAGGCACAGTAGTGACCAAGTACACAGCACAGGGTGGGTTGCTAATGTCAGACACTAGCACTCGTTTTGTCTGGCAACCAGTGACACTGACTGTAACACTGCAAAGTCCTCGGGAGCATAAAACATATTATTTGATCAGGTAGCACGTCCATCAGTGCCCGGCCATCGGCAGCAGACTGCATGCATCTGCCACGGGTAATCACTCAAGTGAAGCACATGTGCTGGCTGACTGAGTGAGCAGTGCATGCTGTGCCTCTGTGCTCACTCCAATCGGTAAATCAGGCAGACTCTGATCAGGGACAATTAGAATCAGGCTGAAAGCTCGTTTCACTTTTCTCTACACCACAGTACCGTTATGCAGAATCACCTGCCCAAAAGTTGGCTGTGATTTTTAACAGCTCCTTCTGATGGCCTTCCCAATTTGCCTTTCCAGGTCAACTTTCTACATACCTCAAAAGCTCTGGCCTTGATTTATGCCAAAAATGACATCATTTATTCACATCTCAAATTTATATTATGTGACAAAGAAGTTTGTGAGCCAGTATATCCTTATTTCTGTCCTGACTGTATGGATTGTCCTGTATGTATTGTTTTTTCCCTTTGACACCAATACCTGACAAGGTTTAAACCCTTAAACATATCGGCATGCAGACCATTTTGTAAGGGGACTCTGTGCTGGTCTAACACTTTTTATCAGAAAATTTGATCTAAGATGTTTACAGAAAAACTGATTGATTTTCTCTTATTTCTAAAATTATGAAAAAAACTTAGAGCTAAACACCCTACAATGTATTTACTTGAAAAATAACTGATTATCTAGCTCTACTTCAGAGTTACTCATACACTTCCCAGTTTACAAATCTTGTACCTGGGCCAGTAGAGACTTAAGGACATCTCTAGCAGTACACCCACAGATGAAACCTGTCATTCTCTTGGAAAAGCTGTAATTTTTTTCATTGTTTAGGCCATTAATTTAAGACTTTCACTGGTTCATACATGATCAAGTCTTTGCACAAAACAGGGCTAATTACTGGAAATGTAAATTTAAATTACAGTAACCAAGAAAAGAATAATGATAGCTTCCTATCAAATATGATAGTTCCAAAATTATCCATATTTGAGTATCTAACTTATTGTTTGCAACATTATTTCTATAAAATTAAATAAATTCAAATTTACAAATTAATTTTAAATACAACTCTAACAAATTAAAATACTGTTTCATCTAAACAATTAGAAGTGAATTTATTACATGGGCTTTAATGAAGCATAAATTTCTTTCAGATTTATTTTACAAACTTATAGTTTTCAGGTTTAGCCACCATACATTAAAAAAACCCAAACAAATCTGAGAGAGAAAGAAAACAAATTTTGTTTCATACTCTGAAATAAAATTTACAATACCTAAATATTCTAACAAGTAATTAAGAAAGGAAGCCTATTTTGGAACTAATTGTGCCAGACAGATAGGATGCTGCCATCCACAACCTTGCAAAGTTTCCTTATGCAAACGCGAAGGGCTGCTGTTATTTCTAAACCTCAACAGCGCAGAACACTTGCTTAATGTTCTAATAAGGTAAGTGTTCATGCTGTGGAATTGCAGCAGCTCACATCTCCAACTAAAGAATGCAAATCATTAATAGCTATAAAAAATTGTATTAAGAAGGTTTCTAAAAATGCTTTGAAGTGCAGTTATTTATTCCAAAATTTCAAGAAAAATAAAGAAACACATTTATTCTGGTCATACTCATTAAGAACACAAAATATTTCTACCATATTTTTACGTTATGAATTTAGAACTAATATCACCTACAGAGTCATACTCATTAAAATCCCTAACAGGTAGTGTGAACTTTAGCTTTCAAGTGTATGAGTAATGGGTGAGCTTAGAGGCTGCTACTGTAAACAGCGAACATATTGGGGAAAATTAAAGTCATACTGTACTGCATATCGTACTGTTTCAGTGGGAAACAGTTTTAAAATTCTAATACCATCCTCTGGAAGACATTAAGACCACTGGTACACAATTATATTACCAATGTTTTTATCAAGTATTACTACAATATCTCAAATAATGAAATGTCGTTGTGTATGTATACTATAATTAACACAGTATCAAGCTGATTACAGTCAGGATGTAGTGGTAATACATGGCTTCATTAGTTTCCTGAGGAAACAATTAAGGACTTGCAAAAACTATTTGTTTTCAGTGGAGCTCATAATCCAGAAGATTTACAAATCCACATATTTATAAATAGGCTCATCCATTCAAAAGATGATCCCAACCACCTTTAGCTTTAAGGAGTAAAAGGTATTAGGGACTCTAAGGTATTTTTGAATTTCGTTAATGCATCCTTACATCCTGATACTTCCTTTGAAATCTTGTCTGTTCTTTCTAGTACAAAATTTTCTCACTTCACCCCAAGCATCTGAAACAACAGAAGTGCATGTATCTTGCTGCAGAAAATCAACTCTTCTTGCTCTAGATTTTTTGTCTAATAAACTCTCTCCTCCTCGGTATCAGCATTTTCTGCTAATGTAATGATAAACAGTATCTAAAATATGAAAGTGTCCTTGTATATGACAGACATCAACTTGCCATCTTAAGCAGCTTTTCATAAAAAACCCTTCATCTAACAAAGCAACCAGTCATTCATCTTGCCAATCATAGTGTCACTTCCGAACAAATCAGACTTAACATTTTCATTATCACACTCCCACTATGTTTTTCTCAAGGCTAGGGAGTTATTAAACAGTATCAACACTTTCACCCATGCTCTGACTAAAATAATTTAGCTGTGCTGTGTCACAGCTTCCATCAAAATGGGAGGAAATTTCATATACAAGTGTTTAAAATGGAATCTGTGATGATACATCAGTGAATATATTTTAAGCTTATGTCTCCACTTCATGAAAGTCTAATCTTATCACCTATGTTTGTTGGATTTTTTGGCATATCACTAGCTAGTGCAGCTACATCTGTAGTGTGCTAGCCCTTTAAACGCCCCTTTCAGGAGAGACGCTTGACCTAATACTAAAAAAAAAAAAACACACCTTTCTTTATTAAAAAAAAAAAAAAAAAAAAAA
>VZRE01000351.1:1149-28306 GCA_013396775.1 Cephalopterus ornatus
TTTTTTTGGTCCTCCTGTCTTGAAATTTAATTTTTAGACTATTGTTATTGGTCTGTTCAAATGATTCCTTTTGCTGTGATTAAAACTGAAATTTTGACATCTGAAAGTTTTGTATTCTGCTAGAAATCATAGCTTCTATTTTAATTTGATTTAATGGCTTTTTCTTTTAGACTGATTTTGCTAGGTTTAGTGGAACTAATGTGGAAACAGATTTTGTAGAGGTACCTTCACAAATGTTTGAGAACTGGGTGTGGCAAAAAGAGCCATTACAGCAAATGTCAAGACATTATAAAGATGAGACCCATGTTGGAGACACTCTCCTTGAGAANAGGTATCTCTCTGCCTTTTCTCCCCAAAATGTATGTACAAAAATGCATAATTTAAGAAGCTGATAAACATAGCAAGCCCCATTCAATTTCTTCTGTTTGTACACTTAGCACTGTCTTTCTGGGTTTATTTGTCTGGGTACCCCCGTTAATAAAGCCCCTGATGACGGTACCACTGTTTGCCCAGACAGTAGCAGCTCTGATTTTCCAGGCCACCCACAGTACTAAAATACTTCTCCTTTCCATGTGACTTTTTTACCTACCAACATTGTTCATTTAAAATTGGTGAAGGAGGGTAGATGAGGTGGTGTGNGGTGAGGGTGTGTGTGTGATGGGGGAAGGGGGGGGGGGTCTGTTGTGAGGTTTTTGATTTTTGTTTTATTTGTAGTCCAGAGAAGGCACTGTGCATACAGTGAATACACTGTCAGATTTTCTGTATGTATGGTGTACATTTGATGTGCACATGATATTTGACAGACATGAAAGTTGTTTTCAAATTTACTGAATGTTGGTAACATGTCCCAGACAGAAGTGTTGTAGCCCTGCATTGTTCAAACAGCCTCTTAACTTCTAAATCCAGAACCTTAAGTCCATATTCTCTATTGTCCCAGCAGATATACTGCCTTCCCAAACTAAGGTCCTAATTTTCTTCTCCTGCCCCATCTTGTGTTACCTTACATGTATCTCCAAACTGAGAATGTAATCTCATGTCACTGCCTATCATATCATCGTTATTCTATCACTCCCACCCCTTTGTTCCTTTAATCAGGGCTTCTCATTTATAGTACAGTTTGTCATTAGACACTGCTGTTTATTTCATACTGCTTTCTTATCCTGAACAAGAAGTCTTTGTCCCTGTGGCTTATACAGAATCTGTAGTTGCAAAGCATTTTGTCTGGGTAAAGGTTCATATCTTGTAGCTTCTTAAAAAAAGCTTACAGCAGCTGCTGCAGCAGTTCTTGGTGTTTGAAGTGTCTTAGGGTAGATATACTAACTGCCATCTGTTCAAGCCCCGAGTGAAATGGTATTTGGGAAGGAACAGCAGCTGAAAACATTATTTTAAATATTAAGATTTGCTTTAAAAATATCTGCTTTATTTTAGTTTTGATCTGTGAGGAAAATGAGATTTGAAAAGATGGAGCTTATAATGACAAGTCCTTTATTAAAACTATGCCTCTCAACTCTGTGTAACTGGAGCACTTCAGATGGGAACAGCGCAACTCCAAGTTTTTTCCATAGTAAAAATTCTGATTATTTAATGTGTGTGTTGAGATCTTTGAAGGAAAGATGCAAATGAAACTCCAGCTACTTTGATGCTGGTTAATTAAGTGTTCTTACCCACTTAGGCCTTTTAACCCTCCGTCAGATTGTTTTGAGCAAAGTTGACCAGGCACTGCATACAAAGCCATCTGTTGACCCAGCAGATGAATATGCTAAATACTGTATGGAGATTCTAGGAATTCCTGCCACTCCAGGTATGTCAGTATGAAGCTTTTATGCAGCATGTCCAAAGGGTTCATTTTAACATGCCATTCTTTCCCAGTAATGCTTGGCATACAAACCCCCCAGAGTTGTTTATGAAATAGTTTACTTTATGAGGCTGAAATAGTTATTTTGAAACTTAGGATTATCTTAATGATCTTTTCTGAAGCAAAATTAAGGTAAATATAAAAGTTAACCTTTTGCACGATATATTTTAGAGTGACATGATGTGAATTCCACTTTAGATGGTCTGTCGCATCTGTGTTAGAGGTACAACTAGCCTAAAATGGGAAATGGAGTTTCCTTTGTAGTCAGCAGAGTATGTCCAATACTTTGAGGCGTACTCAGACCCTTTATGTTAAAGCTTTGAAAGTAGTTGGTATAAATTCCTTATCAATTTATTCTTGAAGTACTGTATACATCAAAGAAATAACTGTATTTTATTTAAATACCTTAATATTAATCTACTTTCCAAGGAACAAACATGCCAGCTACTTTTGGACATCTGGCAGGTGGTTATGATGGTCAGTACTACGGATACCTGTGGAGTGAAGTGTTTTCCATGGATATCTTTTATAGCTGCTTTAAGCAAGAAGGAATAATGAATCCAAAGGTAGGTGACGAATACTTTTTAAACAAACACTTCTGTTGCACTTTGTCTCTGAAATAACATTTATTGCCATCCAAACACTTTTGTTGCACTTTGTCTCTGAAACATTTATTGCCATCTTGATCTATAGATATAACATCTCAAGTACTTCTGTGTCTGTCAAGTTCAGGTCAACAACAAAAAAAGGTGTGTAAGTAACTTTAGAAAATAATCTTAAAATTTTCAAGAGCACTTGGATTTTAATACAATTCTTACATCATTACACATTTAATATTATAAGACTGAAGACATTTATGTTGCTTTGTCTAATGCTTTCCTCTATAATTTTAGACTGAACAAACATTTTTCCATTGTAGGAGCAGATGCATATTCATGTTCTGTGAAACATGTATGGTAATAGTGCTCTGTTTCCATTTACATTTCCAGAACATTTTGTGTACCTCAACTGTGTGGTCCTTTTATGTAATTACGACATAGAAAACTGAATTTATTTAGAGTTTTCTCTGTCACAGCACAGCATAACGCACAAATTGTTTAATCTTTAGTTTTACTCCTAAGTCCCTTTTGAAGTTCAAATCATTAAGAGGTTCTAGATTTACTGAGCCTTTTTTTTTCCTTGTGTAACTCTCCAATCTGTTCTGCCTTCAGCAGAAAGAAAGGATAGTTAGTGATGTGGCTAGTAGTCCTGCTAATTCTGGCAAAGTTTTTTAGAGATTATAGTATTAGACTTTTGAGTTGAGATTCTGCAGATGAGATAGATGAGTTCTGTCATGAGAAAGACCTTTTGGTCTTGATCTTCTCAACTGTGTTCTTGATTCAGCTGCCAGCTCTAGTTCTTCCCTTCAGTAGAGGTACACAAGAGAGAAATAGAAGAAAGAGTAGAAAAATGCACGATTGTCCTTTTCCGCTTCTGGAATTTTCCTTCTTTCCTCCCCTTCCTTATCACAGCAACCAGAACTTCTAGAACTGTCCATCACTCCAGAGGATAGTGACAGTAAACAAGATTAGATTTTGATCTGAACAAAGAGAGGAGTCCAAAGAGCAGGGAGGGTGGAGGCCATAAAGCTGAGGCAGTGGTTAGGCCAGTAAAACCGAAAGGGGTTTTATGGAGAAAAGCAGCCAACTTAAGAGTTTAAGAGAAGTGACAAAGAGTTTGGAAGTCAAGACTGATACCGTAGGGATAGGGATTCATGACAGGTACATGTGAGAATAAACAGACCTGTTTGTTCATTGGCAGTCTTGTCACTCGTAAATAAGAGCAGCAGAGAAGGTGTATCAAGCTAAATGAGAGAATAAAATAACTTTTTATAAAATGTTGTTTGTATGAATCCTAAAAACGGCATTTCAGGAGAGGTCAGACTTGCTGGGTTTATAACTGTTAGCGTTTGGGAGAGATGGTTTAAGGGTGCTGGTGCCAAAGTTGTGGGACTTCGTATCAGTTTTCTGTTCTGACACAGACGTGCCCCTCCAGTGTCATCACAGACCTTTGGTTCTGCTTTACTTTGCAGCCTCAAAACTTTATATTGAGTGATTGTATAGTCAACCCCCTAAGCCATAGCGTGCCAGAATTGCAGTTACCTTTACTTCTCCTGGGGGATGCCTTTTATTCTGATACTTTGTGAGAATTTTTGTTTTCTTTGCCTGTGTATAGGAGGCTTTGAGAATAAGTTCAGTATGATAAGCATGAATATTTCCTATGGTACAGCTGAAAGACAACTTGTGCCTCTTTTAATGGGAAGCCTGCTACCCAGGCTAAGTTAGGAAGAAAACTGTTTATTCATGTGTGTGTCACTTGCTTTCTACTGTATGTGTGCACACAAACAATTTTCTTGATTACTAATATAATTTCAAGTGTAACAGTGGAGATTTTTTCCCTCCCTTTTCAGCACTATCTTCTCATACTAGTTCTCTTTCAACCCAAAGAAGCATTCCATCTAAGTGCAGTCGTGTTCCACAAGATGCAACAAACAATGTTTTATAAACAAATACTAGATAACTGTTGGATTTTTATAGTACTCATACTTCGTTATATATAGAGTTAGACTAGTCTTCAGAATAGCAGGAAAAGAAGATTGTTATGGTGTTATGACTGGGGCTTTTAGAAATTCGGCTTACCTCTTCCTGTTAGAATAAAACCTCTCTTCCTGTTTTGAACAACAGTTATACAATCTAGTCTCAGAGTCTGGATCTATAAAAATTCTTCAGCAAACATTTAACTAACTTCATTGGTTACCACACTCCTCAGTTCTTCCACGTTATCTGAAACAACCTCTGGTCTCCCTAGAACTAACCAGTGTTCTGGCTCTGAAGGCACAACAGCAAAGCCTTAAGTCTACTCAAATAATACCTTTAATCTACAAGGAACAATATGTTTGTTTGCTGCTGATGTTCAGGAAACTAACCCAAATAGGGAAGTATACGCAGTGCTTCACTGAATTTTTTTTCCCCAGTACATTTGTTAGGGTTTTGCAGCAGTATTTCAGACAATTGTAAATGACTAATGTAATTCAGAGTGCAAATGGTAGTTCAATTAAGTCTTGTAAGTCCATCACTTAAAAAAACCTTTGCTTGTTTTTTACAGTACAGTTATCAGGAAGCAATGTGGTCCCATGGCTTTGAGTTGTGAGGGAAGTGTATAAGTGTATATATACTGACTAAAAGGAACAACAGTGTCTTCCTCAGTATCAGAAGCATCTGGGACAACTGCACACAAAATAACATTTTCTCATCTATAGTCATGTTTCAGAAGCCCAAAATTCCCCAGATATGACATGTTCTTTAAAATACAACCTCTTGTTAAGAAACTCCTCCTTACTTCCTGTTGTCTCAGAAACTTCATTCGTTTTTTTTTAAAGGAATCCATTCCTTCTGAAGCAATAATGTTTGTTCCTGAAAGTAAAACCTTTTACATGTTTGCATGTTTTATATATACTACTATGCATATAGTATGTGTATATGTGCGTGTCATTCTACGATGCTATAGCTGTCTGTCTCTGGAGTATCATCTCTGTTCTCCAAACAGACATCAAAGAAAGAGAAATCGTCAGTTAAGAGAGAAAAGATGTTACGGGTTTTTTTCCTGCCAGTCAGTCACAAGGATAATCCATCAGTGAAGGTTTTGAGGAGATTGTATGTTTGTTATGCTATATAGAATGTCTTCCAGATAAGTTATGATTGTAGCTTCCAAACCAGTGTAAAACGACAAGAAAAATAATTTCTTCAAGATTTGGCTGAATTTCTGCTCTCTTGAGTTCTTCCAGCAGATCTAAATTATACTTGTGGTGTTTCCTGATTTGGTATTCAGGAAATCTGGATGGAGGAAAATTGTTTTATCATGAGTAGATTTTTAAATATGCAAAAAGTACAGAAAAAGAGGCAGTTGGCATGAGAAAAAGTATTAACATGCTGCTTTACCTTCCCTCAGGCTGGGATGAAATACAGAAACCTCATTTTGAAACCTGGAGGATCTTTGGATGGAATGGATATGCTGCAAAATTTCTTGGAGCGTAAACCAAACCAGAGAGCTTTCTTATTGAGTAAGGGATTATGTGTTCAGTAAAATGATGATTCTTTTGTAATGGCATATAAGTATGGCATGAGCTGGAAATGTCAGTGTATTTCACATCTTATCTATGTATCACTGTAGGCAAATTGGGTCACTTTTTGATGATTTTTTTAGTTGTAAAAATAAAAAATGTGATTTTTAAAAAAAATTTCATAGGACTACAAAATTCAATACATCAGGGAAAAAATCGAGATGTGTAGAAGCTGAGGATTTGGATGTCAATTCTTTTTAATTGTTATGAAATAATACTAATCAATATAGGGATTTGATGCCATGGTTCTTTTTTAATAGATGTACTTAAATTGTGTCTTGTGAGTGAATTTTTAAATCTGGAGGGGATAAAAAGGACACTACCAGCAATAAAAGAAACAGATTCATTCTTATTCTGTGTTCTCTGTTGTATTGACTGCTCACCCGTGTCTCTGATGGAGAGGAAATGTGTTGGTTTTTGTTATTGTTTGGGTTCAGTCTAGCTTCCTGACAAATTTCAAGACTGAGAACGTGCCCCAGAGAGCTTTACGCCAGAGATGTTTGTGTGATACTTTTAGATTTGATTCTGATGCATGTTAAATTCTTATATCATTTATATACTTATATAGTATAATTAAAAAAGAAAAAAAACCAGCCAAAATCTATGACCTTACCAGTTCTTCCACCACTTCTTTGTTTTTGTTGATGATCACCAGTCAGGTCTTTGGTTTCCAAATTATTTGAACACTGGCACTGAAATGTTGTACTTGAGCAATTATAATGGTTTCAGTTGGTTTGTGAAGTACTTTGAGATACAAATAAAGAAGGAAAAAAAAAAAAAGATCTCCCTGGTGGGAATGGTGAAAGTAAATTGAAAATTTTCCTATTCCTTTCCAGTGTGGCAATGCAGAGGTGCTACAGAAAAGTGCCATAGATGTAATGATTTCAGCTGTGAGACTGTCAAAGTAACTGAGGAATTATTTTGCAGTTTATCTGCAAGATCAGGAAAAATGAGTTTTACAAGGCAATTCTCAGCACCCAAATAAAGCTGTAAATCACAAGTGCGCTTTTCTTGTCTTTAGGTATCTTGTCTTACTTTGGTTTTAGTATTACAGCATGTATATGAACAAGCTTTAATTTTGTTTACTATCTAATACAAATTAGACATCATATACATAGCTGTAAACATGGTTCTTACTTTTTTGTTCAACGGTGAAATAAGAAAATGTGCCTGGTCAACTTGAAAGACTTCCTCTTTTTCTAGCAAAAGAAAACTGAAAGCACTCACTTTGGGTCAAAGCTGTCAATTTGTTTTAGGGGAAAAAAGCATGAAAATTGTGAATGTTCAGGTGAAACTTTATTTCTTGATTTTTCTTTTAAAGCATTTAAACTGGGGAGGAAAAAGTGAGATTAATTAGTTTCTGAAATGGAAAATGTGACAGCTTATTTTTTAACCACAGCAGTTAGATGTGAGAAATCATAAATATTTGTAGCCAAATCAGATTAACTCTGCAGTCTTACCAGCCCACATGATTAACTTGTTTCTAGTTCTCATAGTCACAGTTTTAGGCCACAGTTCTTCTGTGTCATGAAAAGGCAATACACGAAAATCACGTGTGAGAACACCTTCAGTGCTATTCAGCACAACTATAAAGGAAAGCTGAGGAAACTGATGGATGCACGATTATCCCAAAACCTGTGAATTTTGCCTGGACTAATTTCCCTTGTGTTCTGACTGGATTTGCAAGTATTTTGCTTGTCTTTTTATACATGTTTAAAATTCTTGTGATTCTGTCTTATCAACATATTTGTTCCTTCCACACTGTATTGATAGCTCCGAAGAACTAAAACATGGTAAAAAATATAGTAAGTGATTACTTCCCCTAAATGAATCTGCAAATCTAAGCAATGGGATCTCCGTTAAGAAGCAAAATTCGGTTTTTATTTTACAGCTGGTAGGCAGATTTCCACATGAGGGAGACCTTTCTCTATATAAATCAGTAGTCTTGGATCAAGGTGCATAACTGCAAATATAGTAATTATAAACAAAAATATGTGACAATAAAAAGTCAGGTGGTGATTTAAAAGTTAGATTTAGAACAGTACTGATGCAAATGATGACAATTACCTTTTTTATTTTCCTGCTCCTTAGTATGTGTGTTAGTTTGTTGTACAGTACAGAGTAACTAAGATACTGCAGCGCAGGAGAATGTCTGCTGTTACATGTATATGAAAGAATGTCTGCTGTTACATGTATATGAAAATGCCGACATGGCTGTAGGGTTACAATAGCATCAGGTGAATATCCGTGTGTGTGTGTAGGGAGGAGAAAAAATGAAACCACATTGTAACCACAAATGAAAGTGTTATGTTCTATACCTGTTCCAAAAAACCCGGGATTTTTTGTAATTTGTTTTTGTAGAAGCCAGTTCCTTCAACTTGCATCAGCCAATAATTAAGTCAGATCATCCAATAGCTAAAGCTCCACTCAACACAGAAGCCTAATGGGTTCAAAAGTGCTTATGAAACATCTTAATGTGGTAACATATCAAACTTGTCTGCTAAGTTTTATATTGACTTCATGGAGCCTTCTGAATTAAATCAGGGTCGGTCTAAATGACTTTTTTCCTTCCAACCAAAGTTGTTCTTTGAAATTCATGTTCACATTTTTTATTGTAAATACCAGATCTTGGCATGGAAAAGATAACCTGGAGAAAGGCATCTTTTCTGTTTCTGCAGCTGTCCATCATAGGCATGGAACTTTTGGCTGTATAGGAAACAACTTATTCTGACGCTATTCTAAGGCATTGACATAGAGTCCCTCAAGAAACATGAGTTAATTGACTTGTCACTGTCAGAAACAATCACATACATGAAACAGTGCCAGTAAGCCCAGCTTATTCTAGAGTTGCTAAACCCATGCTTCCACTGAATTAAATTTCAAAACTGCGATAGCCTGAGTTTAAATATTTAACTTTTAATATTCACTCTAATAAATAAAAAGTAATTTGTAATTTTTGTCTGTAGCAAAATGATACCTATTCATGTTTAGTATTGTATCTTTTTAGAATTTCACTGTGTTTAAGATTATTTTCTTATGTTAGAAATTCAGTTTGGACTTTGACTTCACAACAAAAGTTTCAAATTAGTGGGAAAGGGTAAAATGGGAGACTCAGGAGAGAGTGCCTATTATCCACTGAGTAAGTGGGCAATGGTTTCTCTTTCTGTTGCTTCAGTGTAAAGGACAGAATAGTTTGAGCATGTGGCTGGGTCACAAGGTGATGGCCTCAGCAGCCTCTGCTGCTAGTTGTCTGACACAGGTCCAGCATGTAGGCTCCTTCTGCATTGCTTGTGAGTCATGTGGTCAAATCTAAAGGGTAGAAACAGTCTGAAGGTTTAATCTGAGATGTGGTGGCTATTGGTTGTTATGCTGACTTAATAAAGAGAGCATTGAGACCTAGAGAGTTAATGTTTGTAGAGGCAAGTAGAGCACTGTAGTTCTCTGTTGTATTTCATTAATATCACAGCATTGCAGACAAAAACCTCTTCCTCATTTTAATCAGTTATCCAGATTAGTCAACTGCTGACTTTGATAAACAACTTCATTGAACCCTGTTATAACAAATGATCAGACAGCAACTAATTGTAATGGCTGCAGTCATTTAGTATGGGAGAAGTAAAATTGTGGCAGTGCAACAAGTGAACTACAAGGTCAAGATCTCACCTTCTCTCTGAAAAAAATGAAACAATTTCCAAGTACCTTTGGAGGTAGTGCAGGGTAGTTGAGTGAAATGCAGATTCCTGGAGGGGTTTCCTGGAAGCGCAGAGCTGTTGGCATGGTAAGTGATTACTGATAGGGATTAGAGAGGCTAGACATCAGCAGGTTTTGTGGTACAAGTCAAAGGAAAAGAGGGGGAAGCGGTTAAGGGGAAGGATAAAGCTGGAGAAGGGTGTTTTGACCTTAGCTGTAGGAAGGTTGAAGTGGATAGCATGGGAAAGACTAACAATGCATACTGATTTATGAAAGGCTACTTCAATGCTTTTCATGGTTTTATGAATTAGAAAAAAGGCATGCTTTTCTGTGAATAGATTTCTATTCTTATTTGCAGGTGAAAGAACGTGGGACTATGCACCAGGTTGTTACTTGACTTCTTCCTGACATCTGAATGTTAATTTTTTATTTCACCACTATTTTCTTCATTTATATATATAAATAATAGTTTCTCATAGTGGAAGAAAAAAAGTTATGGAGGAAGTTCATTTTGTGGGGCCTGTGCTGGAAATCCTTTAGAGCTAATCATCATTGGCCGTTGTAAAAGTGCAAATGATACGAAAGATGTGGTTCCAAACAGCAGTCAATCTATTTTAGACCTAATTAGGATAAAGACAAATTAAGTAAATGAATTGGAAGTTACTGGTTGCCTAGAAACCAAGAACCATGACCTAATTTTGTTCAGTATTGATTAGCAGAGGATAGACTTAACCAATACTTGCTTGTGCTATACTCCTGATGAATTAAAAAGGTTAAAAATATCATAAGAGAATCAATGAGTAAAATCACTGGAAAAAAAATGTGAATGAGAAGTGGTATATCTTTGAAATTCAATTGGCCCAAATCCCACAATTTCACAACTTAAAAATCTTTGTGAACAAGTCTTACTAAGAACCAATCTGTTCACTAGTAAAAACAGCAATTAAAAATAAACAAAACAGAAGTGGGCAGTCAGGAGTAAGAAATAGTTATAAAATGAGGAATTGTAAAGTGATAAAAATTATGAAGAAGGCTAAGACTGTCAGTGAAAAGAAACATAGATGAAAGTGTTATAGCAAATAATATGTATAACTCAGTGTATTAAGAACAGATAAATCCCATTTGTGTTACAGAGCCTTCAGTGGATGAATATGCTAATATTGCAAATGATAACAAAGAGAATTTTTAATTTGTTTTCTCTTCTGCATTTACAAAGAAAGAATGTGGTGTGATCATATAATGTGAGAACAATGGGGTACTTTCCAGTCCATTAAAAGAGGAGTATATTGAGCAATACCTACTAAGAAAAAAATATTCTGGCCTGAGTAAGGTTGAACAACTTGTACTTTACAAACAAACAAAAGTTATATTGAGGAATTTTTTCCCAGTGTTGATTGTCTTGGGGTAACTGGGCATATGCCATTGTACTAGAACAGCGCTAATGAGTTCTAGTGTTCCAAAACCAAATAGGTGACTATTGGTCACAAAGCTTGAAATCCAACTTCAGGAAAACAGTGGGAAAGCATAAATACGGTTCTGTTGCCAAAAAATGAAACAATGAGTATAATTCATAGAATGTGAGCAATTTTAGGAAAAAAGAATTCTGTCAGGCAAGCCTGATGTAATTGTTTGTGGCCATTACAAGCCTGATGAAGGTGATTGTAAAGAGATTTATATAAGGTGTATTTGACTTAGTGCACATATTTTCACTTAAAATAACACTACACGGTATCACTAGAGGATATATAAAATGGATTAAGAACAGCTAACTGTTTAGAGTACCTAATGGCATAGAATTATCACTGAACAGTGATCTAAGTGCTTCAGGCATCACACAGGACTGTAATTTAAAATCATTGGTGATAGAACTTGTAAGAGATTAACCAAAAACGGCAGTCACGGGGAATTCCTTGGTTTGTTAGAAAGCTTTGGGTATTCAGATGAAAAAATTCTGTAACATGGGCAAAGGAAAATGTAACATGCCTTTAGCAACTACAAATGTAGGTTAAAACTACAGCTTGGAGGACTGTATTCTGTAAAATACAGACCTGTGAAAGTATCTAGAGGCTAGTTACAGTACTCTGTTCAATCTGAATTGCTAGGAGACTATAGCAAAAAAATGGTTAGGCAGTCTCATGATGGATGAGTGCAAGAATATTGCTTAAGTCACTGGTGCTGCCTCTGTATACCATATCAGCAGTTGTATGCAGTTTTGGTGTCTGGATTTTTAACTGGGGCTGGTAGGGCTTATTATTCCAAATGAACACAGGTGGTTCTCTCTGTAGAATAAAGTTAAGTTGTGGAACTCCTTTCCAAGAACATTTTAGAAGTGATACACCTATATGAGTTCAAAATAAGACTCAGCATGTTCTAGTATTAGAAGAGAAGCCAGTGAAGAATATTTAAATACATAAAACCCTTTTCATCCTCAGGAAGACCCTACAAAGTAGGGGGTGGAAATCCGAAGAATATCAAAGAAAATACCATATATTGCAGCCCTATTCATATTTCTGTTAGGCATCTGCTTTTAGCCACTGATAGAGACAGGATATTGTTTGATCCAGTATGGAAACTGGAGAAAGAACAGAGACTTACAGTCTCTAGGTATTGCCATTACATAATAAAGGCTCTTTAGTCCCTAGCAGGAGAATGTCAGCCAGAATCTGAGGCCAGTCATTTCAAAGACAAAATAACAGCATTTTTCACAGTGAGGGAGACAAGCAACTCTCTAAGCAGTTTGTCCCAATAGTTAGGGTTGTCAGATCTCAGTGTCTTCAAACCAAGGCAAGTGAAAGCTCTTTCAGGAGATACATGTTCACCAAACACAGTGGTTTAGATTTCATTCAGAGTAACTGAGTGAAACGGAATCAGATTGATTTCCTGGGCCTCTTTCCTTTTAAAACTATAATTCTCTAAATCAAATCTTAGCAAAAAAAAGTTTGTTGCATGTTTATTCAGGGGAGAGCTGTAAAACTGCCAGATGTAATTCATTGCCAAGGACTTCTTGCCTTCTAAACCACTGGAAAGCAAAAGCAAATGGAAAATGTACTTTTTAAATTAACCAAACATTTTAACCTGACATAGTTGTCTCTAACTGCATAATTGTGGGATTTACAAACTTTTATAAGAAAACTGAGCAGACAGACATTTTTCCACATGAGAGGAGATAAATTCATCCTTTGATTTCTTTTTGAAGAAGGCTCTGTTTTTATCTGTAGAAAGTAGAAACTGAGTAATAGCTCCAAGTTATTGTTACAAATGGGATTTTTGACTAGACAGAGTTATTTTTTTCTTCATTGTTTTGTCTCCTCTGGATTTCCAGATTTCAGTTAGGTTTTAACAGATGACTTCTTTTTGCAGAACTGTTATTTTCTGACTGGTCTCACTGTAAGGCACAAAACTTATTGTCCCCCCCTCCTTCTCCCACAACTCTCCATTAAAGTCTTGCTGTCCTCTGGAATTTAGTCGACACATTAGCTAAGATGTATACTTTAAACTTGGGAAAAGCACTTGGTAAAGAACTGAGCAATTTGTATTTGTCCTTTTATTTGCTAAAAACCAGTCATGGCTCAACATCCAAGATAAGTTACTTCCAAAATCTGACAAAAGATCAGAAATCTAGTCAGACTTTTACAGCCAAATAATGTATAAGATATTATGAATATTGTTAGTGGCACCCAAGGTGGAGTGGGAAATCACTCCTGTTCAAACCAGCAACAAGTGGGGTCCTCCAGGGATTGATACTGGGCTCAGCACTATTTAATACCTTCATAAGTGATCTGGAAGATGGGATCAAGTGTACCCTGATGAAGTTTTCCCGTAATAACAAACTACATGAGGAAGTGGATGCTTAGGAAGGGAATGCTACCCTGCAGGAAGACCTGGATAAGATGGAAGAGTGGGCTAATGAGAACAGTGTGAAGTTCAACAAGGACAAGTGTAAGGTCTTGCATCCAGGAAAGCATAATCCAGGAGTGCAGCACAGGCTGGGATCTACCTGGGGAGCAGCTGTGTGAGAAGGGAGCTGGGAATCCTGATGGACAGGCAGCTCAGTCTGAGTGACCAGTGTGCTCCTGCAGCAAAGAAAGGCAACAGGATGATGGGTGGCTTCAACAAGGGCTTCACCAGCAGAGATGAAGAATTATCCCACTTTGCTCAGTGCTTGTCAGAAGTCATTATCCCACTCTACTCTCTGCTTGTCAGGCCTCAGCTGGAACGCTGTGTTCAGTTTTGGTGCCTGGTGTACAAAACAGGTGTGGACAGGCTGGAGAGGATCCAGAGAAGGCCTACAAAAACAGTCAAAGGCCTGGGAAACTCGCCATGTGAAAAAAGGCTGAGGGAACTGGGGTTGTTCAGCCGTGAGGAGCTTGAATGCAGAGGGGAGACCTTATCCCTATGTTCCAGTATTTAAAGCGTGGCTACAGAAAGGATGGAGATTCTCTTTTTAGGAGGAGTCACATGGAGAAGAAGAGGGGTAATGGGTAGAAGTTACTGCTGGGGAGATTGCAATTGGACGCAAGAAGAAAAATTTTAACAGTGAGAACAATTGGCCATTGGAATATCTCCCCAGGGAAGTGGTGGATTCTGCAACTTTGGACACTATTAATATAAACCTGGAGAGGGTGCTGGGCCATCTTGTGTAGACCATGCTTTTGCATGGACCAGGTGATATCTGATGTCCTCTTACAGCCTGGTATTCTGTGGTTCTTAAGCATCTTGAAATTAGAAGATAACTGATAAGGATCCAAGATACAGACTGTTTCTGCAGCAGAAGGGTGCCATTTCTTCTTGGTGTCCAGAGGTGATGAGGTCCCCTGGTTTTGAAAAGGTGACAGAGTAGCTTTGTGTTTCAATTCTTTTAGCTTTGGATGTTCCACACCCAAAGCAGAGTCCTCAAATGACTATCTCAAAACAAAAAGAGGAAAAGAGAAAATCAAACCTCTTTAAGCGCTCTCTGGGCTTAAAAGAGAAACCTTGGAGACTAGAAATTCTACTTGCCTGATATGCGTATTTGATTAATTTGGGCTGAGTTCTCTAACTCAGCACACTGTTTGGGAAGCTGCACAGGTGTGATTTCTTTGGCCACTGTAGAATAACTTGCTAAATAAATGCCCAATGTGTCTATTGAAGTAGCATTTGTTTAGTTATCAACAAAGTTCCCAAAATATTAAAATTTTTTATTGAAACATTTTTATTGTTGTTGCTGGCCCACATCTGTGACAAAAATTATGCTTCTCTAGATTACTTTCCCATGATAACAAAGATGTTTCAGTTGCTGATATAATTTTCCTCTATTTAATTTTGTACAACACTAATTAAAATGGAAAGTTGTATCAAAGGTCACTGCTAACTTCATTAATAAAGAAGGCAGTTTTAGTTTGTGCAGAAGCTTTATGATAAAAAGATAGAATTTAACATAGAAGATAATACATTTATGCAGCAGCAGAATTGGAAAATTCAGAAGTAAAATTTTAGATGTAAAAGATTCAATCTCTCAATCATTTCTAATGCTGAGTGTCTCACCAAAGATTTTATCGCAGAGCTTAGCATCTAACTGGTATGATGTTACCTAATTTTGAGGGATTTCATATTTTATATTGGCTTTTTCTCTCTGATATGTGCTAAGTATCCTCAGAGGAGAAATTTTGTCTAAGGAAGGTTGTTCAGTTTGTTGTATAAAACAAATAATTACTTTATTTGTGAAATATTGCTGTATGTCACAAAAATCAACAAGATGTCTTAGAAAACAAGAGACTGCCTTTTCTCTTATAGACTTAATGAAAAAGAATTTCCTTAGTTTAAAAGGAAGGACAAGAGATTATAATTTTCTTCTTGATATTTAATTGGATTGGGCTGTTGCACAATTTTATTGATAATTGGATAATATTGTGAGTTCAGGCTAGTGAATTCTGAAATGGTTCTGAGAGTGTTTGAAAACTTTCTGTACGGCACTTGCAAATTCATACCTCAATGTAAGCAACAGCACACCTTGGCATAATATATGATTCTTTTGGTATGTCTTTAGTAGGTAATAACATTTCTGTGCTCACTTTTAATCAGATTGTCATTAGAGAACCTGAGCCATGTTACATTGCAAATACAGGTTGAGCAAGAAGGTTACAAATTCCCCTTATGTCTTTTCATAAATCCTGGCTATGCCTTGTGCTCTGGTAGCAGTTTTGCCTCTGTAAGTCCTCTTTACCTGTGTTGTGGCTACTTCCACCTTGAAATGCTGTATGTTTGTGGGTACATTTTTTTCTATTCTGCTGACAGAAAAGGAAGGAGTGAATATAAATAACCACTTGATTTTTCCCTAAGGACAAGGTATAACTCCTCTACGTGTAACCTGAATTAACAGCATTTCCTTGCTGCAATTTTACGTGTTAAAATACAGAATCCAAGGCTCGTTATTGAAGTGATGTATAAAGTTATTTAGTTATTTAAGATGATTTTCAGAGAATGAGGATCTAGTGTGCTGTTGTGGTTGCCACTGAGGGACTAGACTGTCCATCTTGGAGGAAAAAGAAAAGAAGTCCCTGACGTGGAGAGAAGTACATTTCACAACAAGACAAAGACTAACTTAGTCTAGGAAACAAAGGGCGAAAGTACATTTTGGTTTTAATTATATAGTCCACTGAGATCATAAAGGAAATAATGGGGTACTCTCTAGATAATCTTTTCTACGGCACAGATTTAAGTGCAGAACTTACAATAGCTCACAGGGTACAGGTTTTTTTTTTAGATTTAAGATCTAGAAAAATTGTTCAATCAGTTCCCTTGTAGATCGTTCCTTCTGCACTAATAACAGGGAGCTCTGTCCGACTTCCTTATCTGCTGCCAGGAAATTCAACACTGAGGGTGCAAGTGGGACAAGCTGCCCTTCCACAGTTCTGCTGGTTTATCTTGCTGTAGCCTGAGTGGGTTAGCAGCTGTTACTATTATCTGCCCAACTTCAGCTCTGTGGTTGTGGCCTGAAGCGAACTCTTGCACGAGATAAAATGGCTCGTTTGCAGTTGAGCCCAGTCTAACCTGTGGGAGGTTCAAGCATTTCAAGGGATTTCAGGGATTTTTAGCTGTATAACTGCAGTAGGTTTTTAACTGAACTGCATATTCTTAGGGGTATATGACCAGGCCAAATGTAGGTGTATCTTCATGACGATAGCAGAAAGGACATTTCAAAACAAATTTTTTTCTCTGCCATGTTTCAAACCTTACTTTAGAGCATTACTATGAGATGTTTTTAATTGTTGAAATAATATGTGTAATACTTTTCTTTGACTTCAGAGACAGCCAAAATAATTCAGGGAAAATTTTCCGCACTGAAATCAGCCTGAGGAGCATATTCAGCATGGAGAACTTCAGCTCAAACTGTTACAGTTTGGCAAATTTAAAAGAAATTGAAAACAGGTCATTATAATAGGAATTGTTGGGCAACCTAAATTGCAGTCAGGTCTGCAAGCCCAAACTATAGTTTACCACATGCAGAAAGTAACTTCTCAGTATAAGGTGAGAGTTCATAAGAGTAGGTGAGGAGGAGTTTCTTGGAATGGTTTTTTGGAGTTGGTACTGGTTGAAATGTTTTTGTATTTTTAATTGGAGCTTTGGATTTCAATGCCATCTCTTTTTCTCAACATTTATTTCATCAGATCTTTTGTATCATTTAGATTTCGGTCAGCGGTAGAACTTGAAAAGTTCCTGAAATATTAACTGAGAACTATTCTCTGAAATATTAATGGAGACATTTTTATTTTTTTTTTCATTGAGATGCTTGCAGATGTATTCCTTTCCATAAAACTCAGACTTTTAAATAGAATGGTCAGGTTCAAAGTTTTACTCTAACATGAATAAGATGTGTTTTCAGGTAGTTGTTGGATGGAAATGAATCCTCAGCAGGGGTTCACTGATACAGGTCTGCTAAAAGCCAGTGGAGCTTTGTTAAGTGAGCTGACTGCTCAGTGTGAATTAACAGAATAAATGAACTGTGAGGTTCACCAAATATTTAAATCTCTGCTAAGGTAACTTCAATAAGAGAAAATATCCCCATGTAAGAAATAGATTTATTTCAGCCATCCTACTATTTAATTAATATGTGTTGTACAACCTCTATGTTCTCATTTAGACCTGAAATCTCACACTGTGGGGAGAGCTGTAAAGCAAAAGCCTGAAGGCCAGTATCAAGACAGTTATTTCAAACAATGGTATGTTCAAAAACAGTGGCATCAAAGCCAGAGCTGTGAGTTACTGGTGAGAAGAACTACTGACAAGGCTGCTGCTGCTGCAAGTGAAATGGGCCAAATATCTGTGTGGCTGCTCCTCTGTGTCTAACACTTGGAGAGGTGGATAAAAGGATGACACACAAATGTAGATGTCACAGACTAAGAAAGGATCAAAGGGCAGGAAAGCAACTTGCCAAGTGACAACAGTGTGTATGTGCTGTGTATTATGGAAGATGTGTTGAAACTAAAAGTGGGACGACACTTGTGTGGGTAGTAATTGTAGGACCAAACAAGAAGGTGATTATAATCTTCAGCTTCAGAGTTAATTCTTCCTTGATACTCAAATCTGATATGATACTTCAACTTTTGCAAGTGGGAACATGAAAAGATATCACCAAGATTATGAATTAGAGTAAATCAGATATTGGTAAGACAACTGTCTGTTTATAAACAGGATATAAATAACAGATTGAGGTTAAAAATATTTATTTCTATGGGAAGATGGAGGAAGGGAATACAACTTTATCCAAACACTTGTTTTGTTTCCAGATACACAATAAGATCTTTAATCTTACTTATCCTGGTGTAATGTAATACATCAAAAAACCTTCTCCAGTTGTTCCAGGGGCACTGAATCATAACAGCTCTGGGTTGTCCAGTGCGACTAAAGGAAGGTAGAAATAGTTCTGTTCCTGCTGCCAAAAATCTTGCTGAGATTTATTGATGGAATTTGTGGTGCCAAGAATGCCATGCCAAGTGCTCTGCTGCAGGAAGGCAAGTAGCCTCACTGAGTTATTCCATAGAATGGTTTCCCAGGTTGGTCACAGCAAACTGAAAACCACCACCACATATGTGAATTCTGAAATCTGTGTTTTCTTATTGTTAGAACTCCTCTTTTGCATACTTGTCTTGGAAACACATATTTTGAATTTCTTTTGCAGTTCTTCCTATTTCACAGGATAGATATTTATACTACTAATTAAACCAAAGTAAGGTCTTCATATGCTTCACTCAGTGCATGTAATCTTGAATTTTCAAGTACGCTCCATGATTTAGTTGTCTAGTTTTAAATTATAAGGAGAAACATAGTTTAATGGTATCTTTTTAAAAATCAGATTTAGGTTAGCCTGTCATCTGAGACTGTGTTTTAGTATCACCAGTATAGTTGCTATATAGATTATTTATTTCAGAGAGGGAGCCTAAAATTACGAATAGTTACACTTCTGTATTGCCCTTGGATTAGTTATTTCAAAAGTATCACTGAAACTATGGTTCTACCATGCTTCAAAAGTATGGAGATGTTAATAAGCAGCAATTACGAAAGACTGCTATTATCTGCTCACGGTATAAATATTTCTTCATGATGCTGACATGTGAGTGCCTGTAAAAGACGAGTCCTCCACTCTGCTTTTCAGCATGCACACAAAAAGATTTCCCAGATACATCTGAAGAGCCAACTCGCTTTTTCAGTGTAAGCAATAGTAGTAGCCTACCAGTCTGTCACATCGTGTGCATGTATTTGTGCTTTGATTTGAGAAATTGCTCTTGCAGTTTTTCCTGTTGGTTTGGCTGAACTGAACAATGCTCTGTTGGGAGCAACACAGGATAGCAGGTGCCAGAGGCATGATCCTGATCCCATTTTAGTCAGTAAGAATTTTACTATGGAAACTGAGGCGGATAAGGCCTTTTGTGTGAAAAAAGTTCAGTCCCAGTATGTAGTTTCTTATCCTATAGTTAAGAAAGCAGCTCATAAAGATGCTGCTATCAGCAGATATTTGTAAATACAGGATTCAATAATAGGAGAGCTAAACATGCAAATCTGGATTTTTTTGCAAATCTGCATGAGAACATTCTAAGCTGTGAGCTCAGACTTCTTACACCTCAGACATCTCTACTGCGAGCCTAACTTCACAAGAAGGTAGATTGTCCTGAACAGAATGCAATGAAAACCACTTCCCACTGTGCTAAATGGCATGTTTAATGGCAATATGGGCAATCCTGCAGCACTGTGCCATGTAGACTGTCCTGACACAGGCATGGATCCCATAGGGAAAAGAAAAAAGGAGGTGGTCATGTAATTGAAGACTGTATCATAAAGCAAAGTCACCAGTGGGTGTAATTATGGTTGAACATAATTATGCACCTCCTAACCTTATATACCTTAATTATAGCACCTCCTAACTCATTGTATGCTTGCCTTGGAACTCAGTCTGGTGTAGCTGTGCTGGCCTACAAAACACACCACGGTTGTTTGAGCTGTGACCATTTTACAGCTGAAGACAGTTACTTGGTTAATGCAAGCATCAGCGGGTTGTCTCAAAGCATTTAACTTTTTAAAACTAGTTATTGAAGTAATTTGGCAGTAGACTGTGAAGAAAGTAAAACTGTTACTGAGGGCTTTGGCTGTCTTATTTTTCTGGGGAATGAAAGCTATTCAGGAGGGCTCTGTATAGCAGCTGGGGAGCCCAGGAATCTTGGAAGCATCTTGGAGCGTCTGGAACGGACAACGTCGTTTTGGAAATTGTTCAAACTGCATGTTGGAAGCAAAACACAGTGCCTAGCAGCCACGGTACCTCCTGACAGAGTCAGGTGGCATGACAGGTTCCCTCCAGCAGTCACTACAAGGGTGATCTTCACCACTCTTGCCCCTGCATATCTACCCTTGCAGGAAAAACTCTCAGTCTTCTCTGAAACAAGCCATGATAAAATGTGTGTCTTTCATATGCACAAATGTCTCAAGGGTGCTCCCTTGTAAGGAAGCTGTCCAGCCATGGGGAAAGCAGAGAAGTGTTCCACTCACAGCAATGTTTTGCCCTTAATGGAAGAATTTGGCCTAACCCTCACACTCATTTGAAAGCGTTTAACATCGGTAGGCAGGGAGACAGACTATGACGAATGCATCTGGATGATATAATCTTCTGTCTCAGTGATATTTTGTAGAATAACAGTATCTTTGGATCTCAGTGTCTTTACAAAATATTCCTGCACTAAATAAGAGAAAATTACTTGACATCTTAAAGGGTCCTGAAAATCCAGATGCATGAGAAATAGCTGTGCAACAGTACACAGCTTAAAGGAACACGGTTCCCCCTTTCCCCCCATCCCAGTTATCTAACAAAGTGAAAGATCACTGTGCTACCTCAGATCACTGTTGACAGGGATGGGAGATACAAAGATGCTTTATTTGTTCTGCTGTGCAATGACTGGACTGTGTGATAATGCTTAAGTAAGAAGACACTCCAAAGAGAACAGGTTGGGGGCTGCAGACGCACAACAAGTAGGACTTGCACAAAAGACATCCCCAGGGACACAGCTTCATTTCAGATGGTTCTGCCTGGAGCTTGGCTCTGCTGCCAGCCCTGTCCAAAGGCAGCCTGAGAGAATATTACGAGATGAATAGAGGTAATTGATATCTTTTTTTTTTAATTACAGTGTGTGTTTAGAGATTGTTAAGATTGACTAGTAAGCCAATAAATCTTCTACAAATTTTTACTTATTATCTTGCCTTAACTTTCTTCAGAGCATTCACCAGTTTCTTATGAAAGCACATCTTTTTCTGCCAGACAACCACAGCCAAAACCTTTCAGGCAGTACCCAGCCAAATGTTAATGCTGTTAGAAGCGGTGATAATTATGCAAGCAGTCACTTCACTGGTCACTGAAGGTGAGTTCTGTACTGAACCTGAATACAAGCAGGCTATTGTGGTTTTAGTGAAGAAGCGTGAAATTGTACAAAATTCCAGAATTCCCTTCTGACCGCTGTAGTTAAAAACGAGATGTTGGTGGAAAAACAGAGACCTTTGAAGGCTTTTGCCATGTTATAGAAACAGGTGCAGATCACAAACTGATGCACTCGCTGCCTGGATGAAAGGTTTGTGCGTAGGGGCTGGGTAGTGCCGCTTTAAGGAGCATTTCTTTGTCTGATGCACTCTCATTCAGACAGTGGCAGTGTAATAAGAAACACTGCTACTTAGATTTCCCCATGAGGTTTCTTCCTCTCTATGATCTCAAATTTTGTTGCTGTAATGACTTCTTTCCCCTCCTCCTCTTCTGCAAACTTCATTGAGCCATCAGTGGGAGCTTCTTTTCACGTTAGTGCCCTTTCTCTGGACTCTGAATTAATTAAGGGTGAAACTGGAACACTGACTCATAGCAAAGGAGCCGAATTCCTTTTTAGTAACAAGCAAAGAAGGCCACAGGAACCCACTGCTTCCTTGCTGCAACAATGCCTTCCTTTTGTGTGTCATTCCCGCATTGATCACGTTAACTGATGCCTCTTTAGACACTAATTGCTGTATTGATGAGTCTGAATTGGATGGTTTTACTATTTGGGGGCTTCTGGGGAGCCAATCTCCAGAAAGGTGAAAGTGCTAATTATATTCGTAATTACTTTAAAGCTCTTATCCTACTTTTGCCACTGCCCATTCCCATGGTAACAGGAGCAGGTACAGCAGCTTGCAGCCGAGCAGCACTCAGAGCTCTTGGCGATGTCAGCAGTGGCTGAGGTTGGAAAGATACTATACAAGCTGTGCATACAGATTTTCCAAGATCCCATAGGTTTCTTCACCACGGATCTAAGCTAAAATACCAAAAAATGGTATCCTAAAAATTAGTTTCCTTCTTTATGAGCTGTATTGGCTGTTTTAAGCTTTGATTTTACCCTTAGGTGAGCTGGCAGGTCTTCTAAAGGCTGGTCTCCAGCCAGAGTCCCCAGGGGAAATTCTGACTCAGCAACTATCTTTTTTCCTGCAGCCCTCTGGGCTGAGAACAACAGTTTTGCCACTACCTGACTCTTGGGCCTTGTCTGCTAGGCAAATTTCAAAAAAGAAATTCCCACCAGCACTTTGAGCATGTCTGAAATTGTAAACAGACTGTGTTTGGAATGGTTTATGTCACTGACTTGCGGTCAGCATTAAACTTACTTAGGCTGCCATCAGCTGCAGGAACTTCCTAGATACTGAGGCTTTTAGCATGGAATTACGGTATTTCCCTCCACACTGTAAATGTGAATCACTGACGTTTTCTTTATGAAGCAGCACAGATTCCAGGCTGTGGTAGCTGGTTATTCATTGTGCTGAGCAAAGGCAAGCATGACATTTCTGTGCCCTGAAGGGATCTCAGTGAAGTCTGAGCAAGAGAAAATCTTAAGGTATCCTGCTTTCTCCCTCAGTGAGCTTCAGAGCTCAAAACCAGCTCTAACAAGAACACTTAAACAGTGCTCATCAACAACCCACTTCAACAGAGAGTGTAAGGCTTTACAGGTTCCTCTATAGGCTGTTTTAAATTACATCATAATTCAGTAAGGATCATAAGGATTCTGTAGTATAAATTCCTTCTGGAATATTTTTCTGTGAGTAGCACAGATATATTGCTTAGCTAACACCTTTTTTTTCATTTAATCTAAAGAAAGTTTTTTCAGTTTTGCAGTTGATACTAAATTTCACTTTTGAGCAAGTCTGCTCTCTACAGTGAGATTATACCTATCCTGTTTACTTAAAAGAAATAAAACAATAGGGAAATCATAAATAATGTATGGTGCCTTACAATCTAGGGAGGAACTAGATGATTATCAACTTTGAGGATCAGGGCACACACTTTATTTACTGATGTCGAATGTAGTACCTTAAATATTTGCATTTGTTTTATTTTACTTCCTTTTATTCTTGGCATAGCTTTTATGACACAGGATCAGTTTTCTAATTTTCAATATCTAAAGTAATTGAGAGTTATATTTGGGCATGTTTTATTTTCCCTAATTTCAAGCAAAGAAAGACTGATTTAAGTTCATAGGGCTTTTTTGTGCTAAGAGATACCTTATAATTTATATTGTCCTTTCCTTGGCAAGACCCTTAATGTGCTATCAAAGGATAAAATTCCAAGTGATGGGTCTATCAGGCATGTCTCTCTGACAAATATTCCAGCCCAATACGAGTTGGGATGAAGCAGAAGAGGTATCCCATTTGCTTCTCTCTGTCATAACGCTTTAAAGACATCTTCTGGGAAGAGAAACATGGGAAAACCAACTCTTATAAATCTCCTCTGCATCTGAGCAGATCTGCTACTGAGCCTGACGTCCCATCTCCCAAAAAACTCAGAGAGTTCTCTGCAGTTGGAAAAGAAGCAGGCTAAATGAGAGCATATGATGTTTTACATCCTGGCAGTGGGATGGCTGTCATCCAAATTTTCCTCAGGGAGAAATCTGGCAGAACTTTCTGACCCATCATCTAGGGTAAACCAGGGAGGGCATGCTCATAAAGGTCTAGAAAAAGAAATAACAGAGTTAAGGATGTTTACTTTAATGAGGTTACACAAAAATAACAATGATCTGAAAAACTGAAAGAAAAGCTGTTCTGATATACAATAACATACACTGCTCATCTTCAATTGCATTCTGGAGACTGGGCAAACAACTGGCATCTGGAGATGGGGAATCTAACATAGCAGGCCTGCCTGCAGACTGATGTGTTGGAGAAAAGAACTGTCCATCTGGTCTGTCAGACACTTAAAATTTACATGCAGAATATCTAATAATTTGACTGGCTTCATTCTAAATGTCTGTATTTGAAAGCAGAACTCTTCTGAAGCAGAACTAGAGGAGACAGAAGGAAAAAAGTGGTAAAGCAGGAAGGAGAGCAGAGAGAATTGTGTGAACAGCAAATATGGATGTGCTTTAGTGAAGAGGAAAAGCTTATGGACAGGGTGAAAGAAGCTAAGACTATTTCTAGCACATGATGCAAATGGCTCAGATTGGTACTTTGGAGAACCATTTCCGTATATTGGCACTCACGTTTAAATCCACGTTGCAGAAACCAAATTATAAATGCTCTCTCTAATAGCGTGTTGCAGTCACGCTGCAGCTCATATCCCACTGAAATGCACTTACCATGTTTGGACTTGCCTTCATTTGTACCTTCAGTAATGAGGCCCGGGAGCTGTGTTGTGCTGACAACAAAACCATTCACCTGGGCTGCTTCTGCCCTTGAGTTTGTCCCCACATACTTCTATTTATTCCCTTCACGTGTCCTTGGCCGTGTGGCTTTTTCCACTTTTTAGAGGAAGCTGTGCAACCACCTGTTCTTACTGACAGACTAAATTGGCAAAATGTTTCTTATAGGCCTGAGGCTAACTTAATGGAGAAGAAAACAGCAAAACACAAGCGTATTGTGCCCTTCACCACCTCTGAGCGATGAAGTGCAGTACCGCAGGCTTTTGTAAGGCAGGTGGCACAGCCGAAGTCCACACAGGGGCTGTGCCGGCCCTGGGAGTTCTGTACGGCTAAAGAAAACATGTATGATCGCTTTTGCTCCTCTCCTGGCAAGCTATTACCATAATGTTTAGAAACTACGAGCTTGCAAAGTGTAGACACTTATCCGGTTTATCAAGCTGAACTGTCTTTTAGATTGATTTATCCCTCCTTGTTTCCCTGCCAGGTGTAAGCAGCTCGTGGTTTGCCTGGGGCCTTCAGCAGCAGTTCTGAGGGGCTCGCTCCTCGGGTCCCAGAAGCTGAATGTACGGCTACAGACCCCCCTGCTGCGGGTGACACTCTGTTTGTCACATCACAGGGGGCCACCTGACAGCCCCGCTCACCGGAGCGGCGGCTGCGCTGGTGCTGCTGTGGCCCGGCCCCGTGCTGAGTACCCCGAGCTGGGTACCCTGAGCTGGGTACCCCGAGCTGGGTACCCCGAGCTGCATCTGCCAGGCACACGTCCTGCGGCCGCTCAGCACATACTGACACGCAACCAGGAGGAGTTCAGTGACTTTGCTAGGTTCCTCCCACACTGCAGCACCTATGATTATGTATTACAGTGGCGTACCACGCACTGCAAATAGTAAATAAGGGAGGTTCCCTCTCCCGGGTTGTGTACCGTACAAAACGGGAGGGATTACAGCGCTCCTGCTGCCCGTGACCTGTGGCACGGAGTCCAGAGCTTCTAAATCCTAGATCAGCGAATTAAGAAGATTATCCTTTCACTCTGAAAACAAGATTGAGAGAGATTTTGATAACAATAGGCCACCAAAAACCTAAGTTACGTTAAATTGCCTGGAACTGTAAAACATTTAGATTTTACACTTAGTTAAAAAACCCCAAACACACAACTTTGGTGGCAAAGTGTAAAAATGCCACCTTTTACACTGTGTCAGTCATGTGTCAGTTGTGAGGCTGTTTGAAAGTTATACTACTGACATGTCTTTTATTTTTAATAGCTTCCATGACATTATGAATGCTTTTCATAACTTGTTCCATGAAAGTGCAGATGTCCCAGTACTTAAATACACACTGCTACTATGCAGAAGTCTTCTGCTTAATGACATTAGAAACAGCAGTTTGTCCTGATCAACAGCTCTGCTGACATCCAAGATGCCACTGAAGGGCAGAGCAGGTGGGTCTTCCACAAACAAGAGTTTTTATGGGCCAAGTGCTGGGTACATGCAGTTCTGCAGAGCAGCTCCCAGCCTTGGGCTCTCAGGCTCCTCTCTGCCCTTCTATTATAAACTTTTTCCTGACATTTACAATATGTCTGTATGAAGGATTGCGTTACGCCCAAGTAATATAGCTGACGCCAGGCCAAAATAATGAATTGTCTCAGGGAAAGAAAAAATCACAGACAGATGTTAAATTCAAAGTACATCTTTGGCAAAGAAGACTATAATTCAAAGGTGCCTTCCGCTGATCTCACAAAAATCCAACCACACGCTTTCCCTAGCTTCTCTTGCAGTAGAGGTGGACACCTGCTATTCTTTCCTCTTCACCATCTTTTCCAACAGACTGATTCCTTTCTTCTTTAGAATATTGTCACCTTCAGGCTCTGTGTTTTTTAGGGTCTGATGATGATGCGACAACAGAGTGGCCCTTCTGTGACCAGGTTCTTATAGGTGGAACAACATTGCAGCCTGTGCATGTCTTTGAGTGGTGTAAGGATGCCCATTAGCTAAGTTGGTTAGGGCCTTGAGCAGCCTGATGCAGTGGGTGGCATCTCTGTCTACAGCAGGAGGTATCAGAACTGGATAATCTTTAAGATCCCTTCCAACCCAAGCCATTCTATGACAGGGTCTGGTCTCCATCTGGCACCTTCCCACTCATTTTTCTCAAACCATGGCAGCACTTCAGTGTGATAACAGAGCTGTCAGGGCACACAGACTGCTCCTCTCCTCAGCCCAGCACATGATGGATAGGTTACTGTTAGCATCACACAGCAACGTGCCCTCCTGGTTGCCTGATGTGTGTGTGGGGGACTCA
>VZRE01000351.1:28352-42690 GCA_013396775.1 Cephalopterus ornatus
CGTCACATGGCCGGATGTGCACTCAGCATGTGGTGGAGGTTATGAAGAGTTTGATCATGTCAACTTTAAATTCAGTACATGCCCTGGAAGAAGCTTTGTCCATGTGTCCCTCCAGTGTCCCCTTAAAAGGTTCTGTTGTGCTGACCTGGTCTCAGAACTCTTCATCTCTGCTCCAGACACCAGTTTCTGAGTATGACACTGGCTGTGCCCAGAACCTGCCAGGACTGTATAGCATGGCCTCGAGGAGAGAGGAGAGAAAAGATCACCTAACTGTAGGTGAGTTTGCTTGGAACTTCTGTGTTAAAAATATGAGCAGTGGAAAAACTACCATTAACATGTTTGCAGAACTGGATCTGTGCTCCCATCAGTATTTGTCACATTGAGAAAGAATATCCATGCTATCCAGTAAAATTAAATAATTATAACAATCCATCTTACGCCAGTTCCATAGACTGCATTGCTTTGTCATTTAGCTTATTAGCATGACTTGCATTTTCAGCAAAACTCAGGCAGACCATGATAATGAGGGAAAGCAGAGCCACACTGATGACTAGTGGCCATCTCCCACTGTTACCATATTTCCAAAGCAAGGAACTCCCACTTTTTCACTGCAACCAATTTTTAGATGTTTAAATTCACATTTTTATTTAATTGTTCCATTAATTTTTCCTGATGTTTGTCATTTGTCTGTATGAAATCCACTGTAGATTGAAATCAGAAATACGCAACATCTAGACTGCCTTAAGAATGTCCATGCTCCGGGAAGGGATTTTATAGATTTACAGGTCATCCTACTGCCCTCAGCACATCTCTGCAGAGGCCGAAGGATCGGGGTATCCACAGAAGAGCAGCTGCTGAACACCAGCCTTCCCCTGGGGCTGTTTCACGAGTCTGCCACTGCCCGCTGGCTCACAGCAGGAGTAAATGCCACTTGTGGGCTGTCCTGCAGCCCGTGCCTTAGTCAGGGACAAAGTGTGAAACTGCCCGGGAGCAGGCAAAAAATGCCTGATGTTTTCCTTGCCCTGTGAGGCTGGAGGCCCTGACTGTGTGGTGGGACCCCTCTGCCCACTCCATCCCAGGAACACATTCACCCAAGGTACCAGTGGCAGTGACAGCTGTCTTCCTCGAGGTCTGGGATTGAGAGGCTCCTCTTGCCCATTACAATGCCCTGCGCATTCAGCGTGCCTGTGCTGGAGGATTGGAAAAGTTTCCCTTTTCTCCCCCCAGGGTGTTTTGGCTTTGAAAACTGGATCTACAGAGAAAAGAGTATGCAGATTCTGCTACCGTAGCCAAATCTTTGTGCCAAATTTTGTGACATGGCACATATACCTTTAAAGTCTTGCCTCATTTTGCTCATTATAGAATTGTTTGCATGGGGAGACTTTGATTCTGCATGACAGGATAAATTTCTTACCTTCTTTTCCAAACTACTATTATACATGGGGTTACACTGAATCTTAAATTACCTTACATAGTCATCTGACAATTATGTATTGTGTTTTGGCCCAAACATGCCTCAATGTCACTTTTTTTTTTTTTTGCTTTCAGTTCACTTGTTAAATTCTTTGGCCTGGAAAATGACACATGAACACTAGAGAGAAGCACCTTAGTGATTTTAAAGATAAAAGTGATTTAAAATGGAAGACTTTTAGAGCTGAACACATATGCCAGGACCAAAGTTCAGTAGGAATTTCGTAAGATCCTGTTTTTAACTATCAAATTAAAATAAGTTGATATGTTTCTGAAGTTACTAGCACATGGATATAGAGTTAAGATTCACAATAAAAATTGTCTAGTAACTAAGGTTAATAAGAAACAAGATGAAAGTACTACAAATAGGCAGAGTCCTAAAATATATATTCATCAGATTGACTTTGAAAGATTTGCATGCTCCTGAGTATTTTAGGGAAACAAAACATCAGTGGGCCTAAGAGTTCCACGAACTCAACAAAATTCTTACAGCCCCTTCACTTCAGCCCCTTTTAATTTTATATTTAGACTACTCTCCGTATCTGATTTGCTGTTTGCTTACTGAATGCTCATTTTTAGTGTACTCCTTCCACAAGGTCTTTTATTCCTCAAAAGCAAAAAAATAGTGGCCTATGTAATATGGTTAGAACAGCGTTAATAATCCTGGGTGTTTATCATTGTCTTCTGATGGATTTCTGTGGCCTCTACAAAAGTCGGCTGTTTTTTCTTGGAGGCTAAGTGCAGGATCATTGGTGGAGGTAATGGTGGAAAACAACACAATCCCGTTTTAGCAGTTAATCAAGCAGAAAAATGGTTTCCAAAAAACCCCCAATTATCAGTGTTCCAAGACAGAGGAGTAATAAAAGTAATGGTGATCTGCCTATCTTAGTGCTACAGTCCTTCTTGAACTTAAGGCCAAGAGAAGTAGTAAACAATTGGTACATATTTTTCCAGCAAATAAATATTAGAATTTACTTGTAGGTGAGCTTTCAGTATTCTAATGAAGCTGAACGATCCAGAAAAAGATTATAGAATCTCTTTTAAATCTGCAATAATGCCACAGCATAAGAATGCTATTTGTTAAAGCACTTTCCCAAAGTGATGTGTGGAATGAATACTGTACAGGCATCAGATTTGAAACAAAACTGTGGCTGTTAATTGCGATCATAAAACCTGCCTTCCTGATTCCTAAATAGTTTTTTATGAATCAACCAAGAAATCAGATTACTTACAATTAACAAAAAAAAAGAAAACCCACCACCAAAAAAACACCAAAAAAGCCCCCAAAACACACAAAAACAAACCATCAAAAAAAAGCCAAAGCCAAACCCAACCAAACCAAAAAGATCCCCTGCTTGTTCTGCTTTCTTTCTTTTGCTGACCAAAAAATGAATTTCTGTTCGTAACATATTCCCTAAGCTGCATTAACATAGATGGTGTAAAACTAGCTTAGCCAGTGTGAAAGAATTATCCTTGAATTTCTTCCAATAAAACATTGTTCCAATGGTATATACATCCAGAAAAATATTTTACTGGAAGAAATAGTTCTGGCTCTTTGGTAAAAAATACCAACAAATTTAATGGAATTAATTAATTAATTGCCTCTGCTTCTTTTAGTATATCAATTAGCACCCCTAACTTCTGAGTGATGAGCCTATTATTTTACAGTCAAAATGCATGACACAAAAGAACTCTAAGCAAATTATACTTTCACTGTATTATGCTTAGCTTTATTATGCTAAAAACCCACATTCCTTCTCCATCCAGCATAAAGCAAAGCATTACCTTACAATCTAAGCATCCATTTTCAGTAAGAAATCTGAATGAGTTTTCCAACTGGTAATAAAACTAATTTTGTTCATCTGTAAATACACATATAGGAGAGAAACAGCAAAGTATTTCTGTGAGTTATTACTCCCAAAACAGCATAAGGAATTAATTTTAACTTAGGTTCGCGTTACGTAATTTTTTAATTGCAGTGTAAGTTGTCCACTGTTTTAATATTTCAATCAGTGAAGTTTAACAAGTAGTAGTGAATGTGAAAGCAGAGTATTCATAAAAGATATATTTTACAATGGTGCAGCCTTCTTGAAAAAGATACTGTTCTTTAGAAAAGGTATAATGGTCAGCTTCAACATATATGAAAATGTTCCTTAAAAACCAAACCAGACCAAAAAAAATTCAAAAAAAAACACAAACAAAAAGGAGTATTTACACAGGATGGATTTTTTGATGTTGTTTCTTTTTTTTTAAACCAGTGAATAAATGTCATTTTCTATATATACATAAAAATTTGTTTGCTCTGTTTAAAATTTATGTCATTTAGACAGCAATGATCACATGAACTGAAACTCCATATTTTATTATCCAGTAGTCAAGAGAAATGAAAAAATTGTACAAAACACAAAAAAAATTACAAGTACATACATATACTTATGAAATGTTTAGTACTTATATAAGTTTAAGGCTGCAAGTTACATAAAAACATGGCTGTGTGCATTATGATTCATGATGCCTTAGCAAACAAAAATTATATTTAACACCTGACTAATTAATTTCAAGCATTAAAAAACAATTAAAATATATCCCAGTTTAATTCTTTAAACTGGGCACTGGATTAACAGTATGGCTGAGTATATCTTACGAAATACAAGCAGAATATCATCAATTTAGATGGGTTGTGTTTGTTGCACTATTATACTACCACAGTTGATTTTTCCTGCATCTGTGATGAGAATTGTCAAGTGGGATACATTGGCAGAGTCCTGGGACCTCCATTGTAACTGTCCTTTCTGTGAGTAAGAAATTCAGTTCACATCAGAGGAACCTTACTTCCCCTAAAATAAATGGAATTAAATGCCAAAATACATTTATTGGCTCTAGGTTCTAGCCTTTTATTCAAAAGTCTCTAATTCATTTCGGTTTTTAATCCTCAAGTGGCTGTTAACAGCCACAAGGATCTGGTAGAGCTGTGTAAGCCTCAGAATGGAAAGTACTGAAATCCTATTTAAATCTTTTGCCAGAAGTTCCAGAGACTTAATGTTATATATGCATTGATTTCATTAAATGGAGTCATTCTGGTAGGCCTGTGGTTTTGGAGTGGTGTGCTGGGCTAAAAGTGGGTATTTTATTACCTCTCCATTTCTTCTGTCCTCTCCTTACCCTTCCCTCCTCTCTATCCCTCCGTTTGCTAATCACCCTCTACTTTGTAGTCACCCTTACCAACAGACTTAATGACTTCTCCCAATCCTTTGCTTGTCTTTACATCATTTTCCATCAGACTATCACTTCTGCTCTTCAATAAAGTCCTAAGGGAAAAAAGCAAATTACCCTGAAGAGAGAGATGGAGCAGTTGATGAACGGGGTGGTGTGACTATTTCCACTGCAGTAAGAAAACACAGACATGGCAGCTTTTTGCCTACCACGGTGTTTGCCCTGACTGCATTTCCCTGCTTGTGCTGCTGAATGCTTTAGCAGAGTGCCTGTGTTTTTGCAGACATATGTGACAGCGTTATTTTTGAAAATTAGTTTGCCTTCTTTAATTTCCTTTTTCAACTGCTTCTCTGTTCTTCCAAGGCTTTGAAAAGACCACTGAATATTCCTCTGCTCTATTTGACAATATTTATTTTCAGTTATATCCTTCATTTCTTCACAGCTGTACACTAATTTGAGAGTACTTACTAACTGCTCACATCTATTTCCTCTGCATAATACCAACAGGTATTACTTCCTAAGTATTATTCCTCATGTTTCTCAATGTCAGCAGCTCCTCCCTACACTGCATAGCCTTCTTAATCAAATCTTTACTTGCATTTCTTTCCTAATGGATCACTCCTGCTGTTTTCAGAGACCTGATTCTTCCTTTACAAGTAAACTAGCATCTGCTTTTTATTTCTTCATTTTGAGAAGCATGCATATGCAGGCAGCATGACTGGAATTTGCCCAGTCTTTTATCTACTTCACACAGAAAAAAATAAAGCAACTGTGGGGACACCTGCATGATATTTGAATATGGTAAAACTGGCCTTTTCTTCACTCACTACGCAGTGGTCTGCCTGGAATGACTTACCACTTCCCAAGGCAGCACTGTTCTTCACCTAGGACCAAAACACCTCTGTTTATCACTCTTATTTTTCACACTTCAAAGGCCGATCACTCTCTGAATGTCAGCTGAACCATTTCACGGAGCTCCAGGAAGGTCTTCAGTATTCAGTAGCAGCTAAATATTCTCCTTTTTATTGCAGTCCCATAAACAGGAGCAAGAATTCAGCATTGGCTCCAGGTTATTTCCCTCTTCATGCAATCACTAGAGGAAGAAAGAATTCATAGGACATTTCCTATATGTAGTGGAACAGAAGCAGTCTAATCTCCTTTGGAAGCATAGTCACTGCTTTCGATGTTGGAATAAGGAATAAGTCAGCTATACAATAATAACTTTGGCATCTTAAATTCAGTTTTTATTCCTCTTTGAAGTGCTTAATTTCCAGTGAAGATTGGTTATTCAAAATTTCATTAGCTAACAGCGTCTGGTGCTTCTTCTTTTATTGCTGAGAGGTGATGACAGAGAATTTGGACACATTCGCTGCAACACAGATTTTCAGGACTTTTCCCTTCTCAGCTCCAGTTGAAGGGGAGGGGAGGAAAAAGAAAATGCGTATGATGGGGAGGAGAGCAAGGGAAAGAAAGGAGTGTTTTCCCCTGAACATCTGAGAGTGAGTAAACTATTATCTTTACTGAGACATCATTATTTTTAACTAGCTCTTGAAACTGCCTGGAACAAACAAATGAAGGCAACTGAACCGAGCAGTTCGGGAAAGAAGAGACAGCTGGTTGTTAGGAGTCAAGATATGTTAAATGCCCACAAACAACACTGCAAGTCATACTTCTACCTCTTGTGCAATTTTTCAAATTAATGGCATATTAACCAGGCAAAAGAAGATTACTGGCTGATATTTTTTCCTCAGGATTGCCAGCATGAGTAGTCCGTAAGATGGGCAAAATGAACATCTGCCCAGCTACCCTGTGATCCAGCAAAGACTCTTGGTCAGGCACTCAGACAAAATGGTCCTAGCTTTTATGTAAGCCTTGTTGAGAACAGCGTGTGTCAGCCTCAGAGTCCTCACTAGGACAAACACTGCCTACAGCAAAGTGACTTCAACATGTCTTTCCATGACAAAGTCCAGTCAGGCTTTTCCTAACATCTGCAGGTAAAATGAGAATTGCTGGTAATCTACTTTTAGTTCTCTTGCAGAGGATTATGATGCCTTATTTGGTATGGCAAGAAAGCAGCAGCAGAAGTGTGGTGAGTTGCCTATGGCAGCCAGAGATAGACATCATCCTTATTTCAGCAAGATCTAAGCTGCTTCGATGTTGCACTGTATGAGAGGTGTGTTCGTCATAAGGGTCTTTAAAGTGCTCTTTCAAGCTCTATATCTGATTTCTGCAGAAAAAGGAGATGAAAAAAGGCTTGCTCTGCTGTGTTGTGACCCTGCAACGTTGTAATGAGGAAGCAGAGTTCAGGGGCAAACAGAGGCTTTCTTACCTTCCTAATTACTCCAGCATATTCTCAGCTTGGGCAAGGCAGGAAAGGCAGTAGCTCAGTAAAACATTATGCATGCCTCATTTAATAAGCTTCAAATGGGTACATGGGCTTTATGTTAACAGTGAGTGCGTACTAAAACTATCACAGGGAATTAAGGTGCCTCAACGTACATAGGTTTAGTGTACTTTTCTGATTCAGTGTAAACAAGGCCTCAGGTCACAGATCTAGAGACAGGTGTAGCACTCCTATTTCTACGAGCAGTATCAGTGAAGGCAATAAGTTTACTCACATGAAAAATATCTCTGCATTTGAAAGAGCAGATCTTTAAATCCCTGTGACAGCAGCGCGCCTGTTAAATTATGTGTCTTTCTGGGACGTCACTAATTTTTCCCAGACTTCTCTGTGATTCACATAGCTTTTGTGTCCATATATTTTTATTGACATTTATCTGTCTTAAAGAGTAATCAAATTTATGCCATAGGAATTTTACACTATAAAGGTGAATGCTTATCACTTAGATACTTGTGTGCATATGTGTGTGTATATATATGTATGTATCTGCCACATATTGATTTATATACATGTATGTCTCATACATTTCAGATTTAGGCTTTAGTAGATTAATACGTGTGTGTGTGTGTGTATATGTATATATACATATATATAGAACTTTATGACTGTATTGACACATAAATACACAGCTGAACTGCAGGCAAAATAGTTTATATAGTAAACATAGATATGTGATGGAAATGCACACAACCATACCCTGGCAATTTCCTGTTTCTTCAGAGTTGGCATAAGAAAATGTCTATGGGGATCTAAAATGCTGAACAGCCTAACAAGGACACTGCCATTTACATGTGAATGTCTTAAAAAGCAATTTATGCATATTCACATCTTAGAGGATTTCTCTCCCAAAGGTCTCTTATTTGTCTTGTTCTTAATTCAAGATGGTTTCTGTCAAAGCTAAAAAAAGAACTTAAAACCAGAACAATTGTTTCTCTCATTTAATATGATGTTGATACACCTAAATCAGTGGTTTTCAGAGGAAGGTGGTCGCTACTCATAAAGAACTTTGGAAATCAGTAAAGCAGGGAAACCAAAGCTTGCAAATATTTTAAAATGTGTTCCTCATACCAGCAATGGCAGCATGTTCATGAACTACTCGTGGGAAGGTGTTTTGGAGAACTGTGCCACAAAACCTACTCTGTATTTAGAAGATGCACATCTTTATCACCTGAGCTTCTCCACAAATTTCCACTGTTAAATTAAGCATTTACTGCCCTTTTGGTACTAGAAGATAAACATCACCTTTCCAGATAACATGGCTGACAAAAAGTGACAATACAAATTACAAATTCACAAATCAACAAACTCTTCAGAAAATTAGCCGCCACGCAAAACACACTAGAAAAAAAGTCTTCAAAGTGCCTTGCAAGGAACAGGCTTTGTGTTCAAATTAACCACCCAAATATCATCTGTTAATCTAATAGTGCAAAATGGAAACCCTTACTGATGGTATCTTCCTGTCTATCATGTACTACTCAATGCTGGTATATATACGTAAGAATTGTTAGGTAATTACAGCATCTACTAAAACATTTCCTTGAAGAGTTCTTCCTGAAGCCCTTTTCCATGTCTCTTTTCAAAAACAGTTCCAGTATTAAACTCACAATCCAAAGCAGACTTCCCCTGTGCTAACAAACACTCATTAGCACCAAATCTTACTGGCACAGAAAAAGCAAAATTCATGAATACTTATGTATTTGACATAATTGATATTAGTGCCCAAAAGAACTATTAATTTCCACGTTTCTTTATACATTTTTTAAGATGTGATATATTACACTGAACATATCACATATCCTTGTGAAAATTATGTGCATGAAACTAATCAACCATTATTCGTTACAATGAACTGACACAGATAACACATCATGGACAAAACACAGCAAAGGGTAGGAGAATACATTTTTCATGAAGAAAGTAGTCCATTTCTTGCACAGTCCAGGGGCTAACAGGTACCTACAAGTCATGTTTAACAACAATGTAGGGAACTAAATTCTTAAGAGTAGATAAATTCTGGACACGGTAGCAACATTATTTTTAAAGCTTACAGTTTTCTTGCTGATTCATCCCTGTTCGTTTATGTTAGCAGTTGTTTTCTCACCAGTGGTTTAATTGATTAAAATAATTTTACTATGCTGAAAACAATCACATTCCACTTGTATTTAGTTTGGATTTCGCTACTTGTCAGATCTCATTCATGGTTGTCAGTCAAATCTTAAACTTTGTTTTCTCTAGTTCTATCAGTTGATCTAATTAAAGGTATCACCTCTCCTACAAACCTTGTCTCATTTATATGACCACTATATGAAGGCTGGAGAGCAGTGCCCTGAAGGCCTCATAACAGGAAGTGTATTTGACACTTCGTGTTTTTGCATTAATTGATAGTTTTCTGTCCCACCTGCATTAAGATTTAAGTGGATTTGTTTTACCAACAGTAAAGAGCAAAGCTCTGGTTTTTTTCTGAGAAATCTTTTTTGTCAAAATTCAGTGGGGGTCTTTCTCACCTGGGCCGTATGTCCTTTTAATCTGAACGTATAATGTTTAATCACAGAACTTAAGAAATATGTTCATGGAAATGTGTTGAGTTGATGCTGTCATGATGCTCAGATGGAACTCTGCTACATTGCTAATAGCATGGTTAATCAGAATCTATGCATTTTCACCTTAGTTTAATAAAGTAAATTATTTAAAATATTTTATTTCTAGAAATCATAATAAAGAGTAATTACACCTCTAGACTAAAGTGCACTCTTCAAAGTAGTTAGCAAAGCAAAGGTTTGCTTGTTTGCAGGCATGGAAATGAGTTAATAGACAACTTTTTCACTTCTGTGTCCTGGAAAGTCACTCTTTCCTTACTGATGTATGTAGCATAATATTCATACCTGCCATGTAAAGCTTGTATAACAATATTCCTCCTACTGGATGAAACCAGTAGATGAAACCTGTGAATTAAAACATTAAAAATATTACTTTAATTTTATTGTTTGCATCTACCATGGCTTAGAACTTAGAACAGATATAACTGAAAAAATATCTATTTCAGATTTTTAAAAGCACTCTTAAACCAGTGTTATCAAAGGAAAAGTTTTCCCCAAACTAAAATAATCTTTTTCTGTGAACCACATTTTGCAGATGGAGAACTATCAAAAGGATTGGTTTTGAACTCTTCTAAAAAACTCTCAAAGATAGCTCTTCTACAAATCAAAAATTCTTTACTTAAGGTATAATCTGTCTGTTTAACAGGTCTAGAGACAGGATAAGTCACCTCACTGCATTGTCTGCATCTTCTTGTTTCAAAAGCATTTAACTTGTGGTTCCAAACTTCGTAATCCATAAAAAATCAAATTGAAATATCATTGAGCCAACGCTGCAGCCAAGAATTCACATATTGTTAGTATTTTTACGTGACTTGACATTATTCACAGAAAATGAAAAGGAAAAAGCGAAGAATTTGTTGAGTGCACATGTTCAACAATGTTGCTAAAACCGGAGAGATCTGTATTGTCAGCATTGGCCCTTTCTAAGAAAAACAAATCATCAGAATAGAGGTAAGCCATAAAATGTAAAGTAAATGCAATTCATCCTACAATTAGAAAAATCTCAATAGGATTAACTGTTACCCTTTTAGCATCCAGGAACTTACCAAAGGCAGTCCAAAACCATCATTGGCGCATAGGCAAAATACTGAGCATATGTCTTATTTTAGGCAACTTCACAGTTGGCTCTTCCTGCCAACTTCATGTTTAACTCTTTGTCTTAAACTTGTGAGCAAAGGATTTGTAGTTATGACACGCAGATGTCAGTATCCTCACATGGCATGGCATTTTGATTCCTTTCTGTTTTCACCAGCGCAAGATTTATGTGGTGGCATCAGCTGTCAAAACAGACTCTTAAGCTAAGAGGCTGCAGCATAGCTTAAAGTCAGCGTTAAGGAGACTGTCCAGGAGCAAAGAAGTCCAAATCAGGCAAGAGTAAAGGTACCTTAAAAACACCTTCTTGTCTTTCCTCCTCCACGTGAAACAGTGTGCCAAGCGTTCCTCAGAATTCGTCACCTCTCCCATGGTAACCAAGGAAGAGAAATACAAACAAAAAGTCACAATAAAATGTTTAAAAATAACTCTAAAACATTCCTAACCATTTCTAGAACACAGCATATATAGAATAGGTTGTGGTGTTACGAAGGTTTTCTATTGGTATTTGCATAATATTCCAAAACTTAGTCACACACAATACGTTTATGTTCATTGCTTTGTTTGATTTTACTATTTGAAAAACAATGCAACCAAATACAAAGAAAACTTAGTTGTATGGTGTATGTAACCAGTGCCAATTTGGGATTTTACTGAAGGTAAACTGAACATAAATTATTTACTTAGCTTCTCTTTAAATACAGTAGATATGCATTATGGATTTAGAAGTTACAGCAACACACTTCTAAGACTTATTATACCAGTTTTGTGTTGATTTCACCAGCATAAATGTGGTGTGATCCAACTGTAAATCATATAAATTCAGAAAATATTACAGTAAGACATTTTGAGTGGACCATGGGCAAATTTAAATTATGAAGTGTTTCAAATAAACTTCAATATATACTTGTTAAAAAAACTTATTTCCTCTTTATGTCTTTCAGGTGGTTATTATTTCCAGTAATTATTATTTAATGTTTATATTGCAATGATGTCCAGAAGTCCCAATTCAAATCAATTTGAAATTCACTATTCAAGTCACTACCTGGGCATTTAACAAGCAGAAGTGCTTACCCCAGAGGCCTTTCTATCTATTTCCTGGAAAAGTGGAAACACATGATCATAATGAACAACAGTGGCAAGTAAGAACAGGGAAAAGCAGCAATTAAACCCTGTTGCTCAGAAAAACTATGTATGCATTGTTCAGACCACTGAACTCTTGAAAGGGACAAACACAGAGGTGGCTGTTTCACCAAATGTTCTTTCGGTTTATCTGCATGTTCTTGCAGTATTTACTAGTGTTCCTGTTCAAATACGGAAATAGAAATTAAAATGAGAGGAGTTTAGGCTTGGTGTCCAGCATGAAATTGGGTGTAAAGGATTTGTTTAAACGTTCAGAGGGATCAGTTGCACAGTCTCACTTGAAAGACTCATTATGTAACTCTCTACTTTGTACTTTGTGCACTTAATCTGTAATTATTTGGTAACTGGGATACCAACTCTGGGAATTAATGTTGCTGGGGACTCTGCTGAAGCTGTAATCTAAATACTGTCTTGATATTTTTAGCGCTTTTAGATCCCTGGGATAACTCCTGGTATTTTCTTAATTTGTATAGATACATCTTGTCTGTATAAAGCATCTTCAGGAACTAGCTAGCTAAGAGTTTCATCAGACTTTGGCAAGGCTTTTATTTTTGATGGCTAAAACTGTAAGTGAAACAGTATTTTACTTTGAAACTAACATTAACAACTATGGGAGATTCACCATCTGAGCAACAGCTACTATAAATGTCCCACACCCATCTCTTACTATGCTGCATTAATAAATGCATTGGGCAATTTGCAGTAAACACTGCCAAAGAACATTTTCACATTAAAAATGTTAGGATAATTCACGCATAAAAGAGCTTTGGAGAGTTCATGATGGAGGACATCAGTTAGAGAGAGCTATTCACATTAATTATAAGGATACATTATTGGGTATTGGACAGGAACGATCAATCGTTTGCAAGAGATTAAAAAAATTAGTAATTTTATTATAGCACCAATGTAGTGCACTGTAATGAGATATTCTAAATCTGTTGTGAGTTGGGGTGAGGTTCTCTTGCTTGGCCTTAGTCCAAAGCTGATTCATTTGAAGAAAATGGCTTATCCGAACAAGAAGAAATGGAAGTGATTTAATGTTTTGGGAAAAAGATATGTATACACCCATATACTTGTATTTTTTACAGACTCTGATGGCTGTATTTAATTTAGTTTAATTACTTAAATCTAGGCATAGGTGTAGCCTCCAAAGCAGGGCAGTATGCTCTATGATGATGGAGAGAGGATTTGTAGAAAAGTAAAGGAATAGTGAATATTATGACCCTAGTAGAAATGCATGCTTATTTTCTGCATCTGGATACAAATGGGATACTTGAACACAAAATTCTCACACACAGGTGAGAAGTTTCAAATAAATAACAGTATTGTTAAACATAGTGGACTTCTATAAAAATAGAAGAAAAATCAACTGTATGTTTTGTTGTTAAAGCTTAAACCTTCTCCATGTAAAACCCTAGGAGAAACTGGATGAAGCAACCAATGCTCCTGAACAGGAATACCAATTGGAGTTACTTTCAGGGACTGGGGTGTGTGTGTGTAAAGGACTTTCCACACCTAATTGTATGCCAAAATCAGGGGCAGGTTAATACTGACAAGACATATGATTTTCCTTTGCTGTTCAATGGCTGATCTAAAACTGCATTTTTTTAGCATTTTGTCAATTTCTCAGTAAACAGATCATCATAATAAAATCCTATTCCAGATCATTTGCTGGCAGTCTCAGTAGAGAAGCCAGGGATTAAATGAGCATGAAAACAAAACTACCACTGTCCTTAGATGTGGTCTCTGCAGAGCACAATTAAGGAGCATAAGGTAAGCAGCATGTACAAATCCACCCTGCTGTCAGCTTTGTGCGCTCTGTGGTGGCTGAGCAGAACTCCAGGTTCCAGGACTGTTAAAATGGCATATTGCACACACAATAGGTTATCAAATACCCATTTCAAGCAATCCAGGAAATTAAACAGAAACCCGCTTCCATCAATGCACTGTCGCGATCCAAACCACACCGACACCGAAGCCGTGTGACCCCAGCGCACACACCGGCTGCACAGATTTCTACTTGGCTCTGTCTGTCAACAAGCATTTTCAGTACCACCGTGTTGCACTGGCAGTGTTGAAATACGTGGAAGACGAAACACGCGGCAGCGTTCCAAGGTTTACGTGAAACAGTGTGACTATATACGCCGCACTATTTTAATTGCTGTTGTTTTGCATCCAGGTTTGCATCCAAGTTCACCGTGGCATACCCGAACACCCCAGCGGGGGTGGAGGCCGTCAGTTTTTCCCTTGGGCGTGTTCGCTGCCCCAAACCCCGGCGACTCCAAGCCAAGGCAGTAAACGAGGTGCGACGGAGCAGGGGCGGGATGGCCGGGGCGGGATGGCCACGACGGCGCGACGCGCAGCACCTAATGGCGTGAGCCATCGCCTCAGCCGTTTGCACAGAGCGCGCAACCATTGCATT
>VZRE01000352.1:0-22360 GCA_013396775.1 Cephalopterus ornatus
CTTTTGTTATGTCTTACAACAAGTGATAAACACAATATAAATTCTAATAAAACAAGTTTAACAAGCTAAGATTACAATCTGTAAACAAGTTATAAATTCCTGCAAGTCATGAATTTATGTATTTCACCTAAAAGGCACCAGTATAGCCACAATTCATGGTTAAGAAAACAGGTAAGGCAGTGGCCTGATTTATTATGGGGGTGTAATTAAGTTTTACTACCCGTTTGTTTCTCTTCCTTGAGGCCACCATAACTCACTTATTTAACCTTTTTTCGACACGAATCATAACTATTACATAACCATGAAACATGCTAATCAATATGACCAAAAAGTTACAGAGGACAACGCAATGTTACACAGGTATACATCTAGTCCTAAATGCTTTTTTAATAGGTAAGACAGCCGTCATGAAATAGGAGAAATGAAAGAGCAGTGGGCGGGGGGGGAAAGAGTAACAACAAAGTTTCCTTTTCATGTGGTTCAGCAAGACCAAGTGCACGGTGCTGCTTCATGGCTTCAAACTGCAAGATTGCATGTTTAAATTGGATATTAGGAAGAAATTCTTTAATGTAAGAGTGGTGAGGCATCAGTACAGGTTACCCAGAGAAACTGTGGATGCCCCATCCCTTCAAGTGTTCAAGGCCAGGTTGGAGAGGGCTCTGAGCAAACTCATATAGTGAAAAGTGTCCCTCCCCATGGCACAGGGGTTGGAACTAGATGATCCTTAAGATCCCTTCCAATCCAGACCATTCCGTGGTTCTGTGATATTCTGAAGTTCACGGATAAAACAGATTGATTTCCCTCGATCTTAGTCTAGGAAGGTTTTAATATAGATATTTATATACCTTTGTCTCTTGACATAAATCTCACAGGAAAGCATTCTGAGGGGAGGCAGGGGGTAAATACAGCTAAGTGGTTTAAACCTAATATGGTTCCACATTTGATTACCTGAACTTGTTACAAAAAGAGCAGAATTTGTCATATATTTCTGGTAATAACTCTGAAATAGTTTATCTTGAGATACCCTAAACAAAGCTCTGATAAAGCACGTTAAACACTGGGATGATACTCTATTCCTCGGTAGTTCTGGATTAGGATATTTTGACATGCATATGTCCCACAGATGGTATTGGAGTTTTATGACAATTAAAACATGGATTGGTGCTTCCAGGATAAATTTCTTTGATTTTGAAACTGACCTGATTGGAAAGGGAAAATGACTGAACGAAAGAAAATGCCTGTTGGAAAACACCAGCAGAGGAAAAAGTCTCCCAGCTTGGGAGCTGCGATCCTGGGAACCAAAAATGTCCTTGGAAAGTGCAGCTGGCCCCTTCCAAGCATAGCTGGGTACCTAGAAACCGGAGACGTCCTGAGATACCACTGATAAGCGCAGAAACAAGGAGCTGTAGCCACCGCTTTCCTACTGAAAAGGCAAAAAAAGTAGTCTGGGAAAGGAGAAGGCACCCCCAGTAAGTAAGGATTCTGAACGGGCTGTCCTATTCTGCAAGAGAGAGGAAAGAGTCTGGCAGAATAAAAACTGATTTGAAGCAACAGCAAACATCACCATTTATTGGCTGTCCCAGGTGTCGCACACAAACTGATGGCTTTCCAGTTACCTGGAAAACAATTTGCCTTGAAACAATTAGATGCCTGTTTGAAACAATTAGATTTCCGCTCAGAAGGACCGGGGGTAGAGCACACCGGTCTTTGTGCCACACACCGCCAGGGGCAGACATCGCTGGACGGGGAGCAGCCCCTTGTCTGCACCATGGCTCCCCTCAGAAGTTGGGGTCCCTGGGCCGCAGGGCAGCCCTGCCAGCTCGGGTGGACCGCGAGCCTGTGGGCAGCGCTGCCTCCTCACGGTGCACCCCGTTCACCTCCTGCCAAGCCTCGCCATACCGAGGACTGGCACTGTTCGTAGGGCTAAGGTGGCCAGCCGTGTCCTGGGGTGCATCAGGAAGGGCATTGCCAGCAGGCCCAGGGAGGTGACCCTGCCCTTCTGCTCAGTCCCAGTGGAGCCACAGCTGTGTCCAGTTCTGGGATCCTCAGGACAAGAGGGACATGGAGCTCCTGCAGCGGGCCCAGCGGAGGGCAACGAGGAAGGCTGGGGGACTGGAGCATCTCTCTTACAATAAAAGGCTGAGGGAATTTGGCCTGTTCAGCCTTGGGAAGAGATAACTGAGAGGGGCCCTCATCCATGTGTATAAACACCTAAAGCAGGGGTGCCAAGAGGACGGAGCCAGGCTCTTGGTGGTGCCAAGGAATAGGACCAGTGGCCACGGGCAGAAACCGACGCACGGGAAGTTCCACCTGAAGATGAGGAAGAACACCTTTACCGTGCGCGTGGAACAGACTGCCCACACAGGGTGTGGAGTCTCCCTCACCGCAGAGATCCAACAACCGCCCGGGCGGCGGCACCGGCAGCAGCCGGCGCGGCACCTCCGGGACCGTCCCTCCCGCATCGTCCCTCCCGCATCGTCCCTCCCGCATCGTCACTTCCCCGCTCCGTCACTTCCCGGCTCCGTCACTTCCCCGCTGTCCCTTCCCGGGCCGGGTCCGGCCCCTGCTCCCGGACGGCGGCCGCCATGGGGAGCCGCGGGCAGGCGAGTCACACACACACACACGCGTTATGCACTCACGGGAGTTCTCCGGGCGGGTTGGAGCTTTGTAGCGTTTATAGGAGTCGAAAGAGATAAGACTTTCAGGACAAGGAGGACCCAAAGCTAGGTAAAGGAAGGGAGGGGTTTTCACGCAAAGGCCGTTGTGGGAAATGCAAGCGAGGCAGGATAAGCGGAGGTTAAAATGCATGGAAAGCGCGGCTCGTGAGGGCAAGGTGAAGAAAAGCAAAGAGCGAAGAATTACTTAAGCTTTCTGTACTGGCGGTGTAGAGTACTGTCAGGCCCGAGAACGCCTTTTTCAGCAGTGCTCCGCAGCCAGGTTTGGGAGCGCGAATACACCGAGGTGTTCGGGGAGTTCTGTGTTTGAGCGGGGGGCTGCTGGGGTCAGGGGAGTCTGCATCAATCTGTCTTGATCGAGGTCGCGTAGCGCGGCTGCTCTGTGGCTGCGGTGGCGAAAACTGCCCAGCAGGGGTTTGCAGAAACAGGGTAAGGATATGCTGAGTTGGGGTGGACTCACGGGGATGATCGAGTCCAACCCTTAGCCCTACACAGGAGCCTCCCCAAGAGTCACGTCGCGCCGTGTGCCTGAGGGTGTCATCCAAATGTTTCTTGAACTCTGTCAGGCTTGGTGCTGTGCCCGCTGCCCTGGGGAGCCTGTTCAGTGCCCAGCCACCCTCTGGGGGAAGAACCTTTTTCTAATACCCAACCGAAACCTCCCCTGACGCCCCCTTCTCTGGGTTTCTGTCACTGCTCACCACAGGGAAGAAATCAGTGCCTGTCCCTCCTCTTCTCCTTGTGAGGAAGCTGTAAACTGCTCTGAGGGTGGGAGGATGCCTGAAAATTGCTCATCAGAGAGTTCGAAACAACCATAAAAGACTTCCACGTTACACCTTACATGTCTTTGACACAAAACCACTGGTAATATTTATTCAGCATTTACAAAGGTGGTGAAAATATTATGAGGTAGAAATATTTCAGAATGTCCTGAAGTAATTTCGTCAAATCTGTTAAAATACATCTAAAATGCGAAAAACGTATTTGCTGCGTTCTAATTTTGTGATTTTACTTTCCACAGATTAACCCATGTTAGGGATCATTGCTATTAAAGGCAACATGGTTCTGTTCAGCTGCTACTTATTAAGCATCCAGAAGCTGAAAAGAAGTTAGCAGGCTCCCTGTTCTTTTTTATATGTATCTGCTCAGATTGATTTAACTGATTGTGAAGTGTCATACTAATTACTGTGAAAGTGACAAAAGGTTTTTAACTTGAACATTCATGAGACACTTGTGCACTTGAGAATGCACTGATTTGCCCTCTTTCCAGAAAGATCTGTTATACAGTTGCATATACTTCTCAGCATGCTGAATCATATGTTACAGTAAAAGTTATGATGTACATGGTGAGGTGAGATTTGAAGTTGTCCCTTGATAGCACTAAAGTTTAGTATGTTAAAGAAGCAGCATTGAACTGGAAAGTTGCGTGTATTTACTGGTTTGTCCACTTCATCTTCCTAAAAGCTGTCCTTCTGTGTGTGCACACTTCTGGATGAATTGTCTCAAGATGTGGCCAAGTGACCAGCTGAGTAGAGGAGGAGAACTTAGCCTCAAAATCTAAAAATGTGTTGACATCAGTTGAAAACAGTAACTTTCAGGGAAGATTACCATTTCTGTCATTGGCAGACCTAAAGCAGAGACAACACTTTGGTTAGGGCCCTTCCAAAATTATTTATTTGCATTTTACTTTCAGGGGACAGTCTTGTTTGCATCTCCAGCTCAAATTCAGAACATTCTGATAAAGAAGGTGGTCATTTCACAGTTTCCTCCATGCCCTTCTAAGAAATTTTTGAAATACTAATTCTGAGAAAATGGTTCAATATTATTGCGAAGTGTCTGGATTGTGCCTGCTAGTGGTGCCAAAACATACTAGGAAGTACTAAAAAGAGCCTCAGAAGGTATCTTATTATCAAGATTAGGTGTTTTTATGGTGCCTGTCAGAGATTCTTTTCAGTCTCTGACAAACACCAAAAAAGTCTCACAGGGACTTGAGGATTTTTGTAATTCCTTGTAGTCTGTGTGAATGAACAGCCAAAACCACATGCCTGTGGGCTGTGATTCTCAGGGGTTTTGCTTTTCGTACATGTTGAGGTGCGTCTTCTCTACATTGTAAGTCCTAATTTTTTGAGTGTTTTCTTTTACTGAAGTTTTTGTTTCCTGACCTGGCAGTTATATTTAAGGGAAGGACTTTGCTTTGTGTTGGTTTTGCCACACCACCTGTAGAAGATTATGCCCACATATTGCACAGTCATGAAAAATTATTGTTGAATTAGTTAATACACGGTTTCAGATACTTTTGAGATTCACTTTTCTCAAATTGGTTTGTAATAATTGGTAAGAATACTTTAGCCATCTCTATTTCTGCCTTTTTCAATGATTGGAAAATATGCACGGATGTACCCTTGATAGTACCTTCAAGTAACTTGACATTTAGTGTTATTCCCATTCTGTTGGGTTTATTTGACATGGGCACAATAAATATGCTTGTGTCCAGGTATTTTCAGGGTTGTATACCCATGACGCCAAATAATTATTTAGGAATGTAATGCTAGCATCTTAGATTAATTTGAAATGTCTAAAACTTGAAATGTCTGGGATTTTGATTCCATCGCACCTAGTTTGGCTGCAAGTTTTTTTTATCAGGAACTGAAGTAAAATATCTTAGATATCGATTTGATTTTGTTGAATTCTGTACTAAATGGAAAGAACATGAAATTTCAACCGAAACATTTTTGGTTGTAACATGTTAATTTTACCTGAGAATCCTGCTAGCAAATAAGTTAATTCTATTGTTGTTGTATTGGCAGGTTTTGAAGCTTTTTAAGTTGTTACACCGAACACGGCAAGAAGTTTTTAAAAATGATACCAGAGCCCTTGAAGGTGAGATACTTCCGTGGTGTGTGCTTACCCATATTTCAGTGGACTTTTCTTCTCCAAATGCACAGGAAATTCTTAACATAATTTTTTCTTACATTATTCCCTTCCACGTTTTTAAGTATTCATTGGGAGAACTTGTATTAAGTAACCAGAGATCCTTTCATTTGAAACAAAAAAATGGTTATTAGATTCAAGCACTCAGGCCATATTTTGTAAGGGAGACATCTCTTTTTTTTGAACCCTGCTAATCTTCCTGGGTGATTTTATTTTTTCTTTTTCTTTTATTTTTACACTTCTCTCCTCAGTCCAGCCAAAGCATGTGTAACTGCACTAAACATTTGAATTAGTTGTCTGTGTATGGTTTCTCCTCAAGGGATAAGTGCTGTTTTTTTAGTAAACAAGCTTCTGTATGTAGTTCTGAATGCTAGATAGGGAATCTGATTTTATTCCTATACCAATCAAATTAAAATATGACATCACATGAGTTGCAAGGAAATCTTACGTTGAAATACTTCAAGCAGAGTGTCCTAGGAAGGTGGAATAGAGGACTTAAGATTCTGAGCTTTGAGGCAATGAAAAGCACAGCATACGTTTTTTGTTCACTCTTTGGGTTTTTTGTTTACTTTACTTAGCTGCAAGACAAAAGATAAATGAAGAATTCAGAAATAACAAAGATGAGACATCTGAGGAGAAGATAAATGAGGTACTTCTTTTTTTTTTTTTCTTTTTTTCTGCTTTGCAGAAGAATACTTATAAATGACCTGTTTACTTAAAAGATCTTTAAATCAGTGGAGGTACATTGAGACATCGTGAGAGCCAGCATAGTTCGGCAAAGCTGCTACATGGATCTCTGTTCACAAATACATAGATACCTCCAATGGTATTACTAAGAATTTTTGCACATGCAAAAATACATAAGTAGAAAGTGTCTTCTGACAGTTCAATATGATTATTTTGAAGTTTATAATAAAATTGTGGGGAAAATGCTTACAGTTGCTGTTTTTATGTAAATATTTTATACTTTGCTCGTAACATCTTCCTTAGCTGTGGTCACTTGAGTTTACCTGGTCGTTGTGTAGACGAGCACAGAAGGATACAAAGAAATTAAATAATATGCTCAGTTACTGGCAGATCACAAATCAGTCAGCATCTTTTGTGGGAGGCAAAAAACAGCAAAATTATTATGACTGATTGTAATATAGAGGTATTAATTATACTACAGGGATTTTTTGCTTCTTCTTTCCCCATGGTGCATTAAAAGTAGAACATTCTGTTAACTCACTGAGTTAGTTACCTTTGCTCAGTTGCCACCTTTACACTTTTTACTTAGCCATTTTTCTAAAACTTACTGAGACCTGATGTGAAACTTCTGTATTTTAGATGATTTTAGTTCTCAACATCTATACAGAGTGAATAACTTAGTCCATGTCATTCAGCCTTTTAACAGGCTGTATTTACATTGTCACTGGGCGCTGGATGGAGGAAAGTGCCTCCATTCATCCCTTGCAGAAATAAATGTAAACATTTTCCTCATACCAGTGGCTGGACAGTAACATAAATAGTCCTCACCATTTAGTTAGGACTTTCTGCATTTCTGCTTATCGTGAGCCTCCTGTAGTAACACCCTGTGTTTGTGTTCCCAGTATCTGATCAGCTCAGCTATGTGATTTGGGGTTTTGTTTTTATTTAGTAGATGTTCAGGAAAAATACTTCCTGTAATTTTTAAATCTGTGTTTGTTGGGATTGGCAACCTACAGAATACACATGTAACTTTTTAATGTGGGTTAGTTGATGCTTGATTGAATGTGTCAGTGAAAGAAACGCTAGACTTTCATCCCATCTATGCACTCCTAGAACATCACAGAAGCTGTCAGATTTATTATATATACATACATCTATATATTTGTATATACACACTGAATAGAGTCCATTGCAGAAGAACTGAATGAAATGATATACAGGACTTGGGAGAGTTTGGGCCCTTGCTTGCATAAACACAGTGCTGTTAGCATTCTGCTTTGGACAGCAGCTAGAAAATTCAATATTGATGAAACAAATGCGCATTACTTTGCTGGAATAGAAAGTTGCAGTGTATTCTAATATGACATCAAGTACTTGTACCTGTACATACTTGTACGTACCAAGTGTGCAGCGATCCTAAGGAGATCAAAGTTACTGTGTGCAGTATGAGAATGTGACATGTGGCAGCTGAATCCAGTGCAATGGTTTCAGTCCAGATCGGGGCTGCACATGGGAAGTTACCTTGGTTATCTCCACTTCCTGTGTTGTGTCCTGCTTTGTAAAGCGATGCCAGAGCAAATGGCAGGATTCCTTTGAGATCAGTCTGAAGGGGAAGGTGTGCTTCAGGAGCACGCAGCCTGGCTGCTAGTGGCCTTTCAGTAGGGAGAACTGAAGGATACGTTATCCAAACCCTTAAAAGGGGAAGGCATGAGGAGAAATGCGGTGCAGATGTCTTGAAGAAGTCTTGAGCTCTAACCTTTGCAGAGATCCTCTTCTGTTGGTTCACAGACTACTTTCTAGTATAAGTGTGTCTCCTGCAGTGTTCTCACTTGTGCAATTTCATTTATTTCTGACACAAGTATCGTGCAAACAAGCATTAGGCTTCTCCTAATGGCACAGCAAAACAACTAGCAAGGGTGCTTCAGCTTATCCTCTTAATGAGGGAAGGAATTCCAGGCCTCTTGCCAAATACTAATGCCTCTGCTAATCCTAGGTAGGTAGTGCCTTGTTTCTTGTACTGGTTTGCTGTGAAACCTCAGTATTCTTAGTTCTTGTCATGTTTTGCCCTTGTTTTTTTTCTCCTTATTTCAAGAGCAGTAGTGTTAAAAGAATGAGATTGCTCTTTTACTAGGGCATATGTTGTTCAGGCATTCAAAATGTCTTTGATCATTGGAAGCTAGTTAATTGTTTCTGTAGTTGCATTTTACTGTATTTGTTTGCAGTTTTATTGTATATTCTGCTGTATGGTACTGAGCTGAAGTTTCCTTTTCTCATCTGTATATCAGAGTAGTTTATTTAGCAATCTGTAAATTATTCCAGGATCCCCAAGGCAAAAGGTACATATAGATAGCTAACTGAATAATAGAACTGACTGGCTTTATTATTTGAATAGTTGTCTAGCATGGAAAATATCTTCAGGAATAATCATATATAATTTAAATTACTCTCTTGCGTTTTCTATGCCTTTTTTGTTCCTTCTGCTAGCTTCTGAAGATAGCTTCAGATGTTGAAGTGATTCTCAGGACTTCTGTTATTCAGGCAGTTCATACAGATTCTGATAGAATAGGTAAGTCTGCACGCTAAAAAGATGTTTAAAAATGTTGCGCTTGTGTAAATAAATACAGAATGTGAAAATAAGTAAAGGGATAGTGAGACAAATAGTCTGTCTGTTATTCTTTGCCCAAACGCTTACTGTAAGCCGTTGATTAATGTCACCACCTAGGACAGGTGGAGTTTTCAAAGGTACAGAGTTTCTTTCACAAATACTTCGAAATATGGAGGCTGGTAGAAAAGAGGAGGTGACTACTTTTAATGGCCTTTACGAGAGGAAGAAGTTATGACTGTTTAACTAGCTATAACTCTTAGGAGGGACAGCAATTAGGTAGCAAGTCAGGACGCAGGTACAGGCTCGTCAGTGTATCTGTAAATGTAGCAGCCCCAGTGTCTGTGTGCAGGTTCTTGCTCTGCCAAGTAGGTAGAAGCTGCCTGAGGAGAATTAGCAAGTGCAAGTATGCACACTGTTCATAGAACAGCTTTTTGAGGATTGAGTGTTCTTTGCCATAACCGCAATTTCAGATTCAGATTGTGCTGTGGAAGATTTGTGACATAACAATGGCCCTGATGCAAAGTCTGTCCAATTCTGAAATTTTGATTCCTGGTTTAGAATTTTTTTTTATTTTACAGTCAAACACTAGGGAAAGCATACAGCTGTGTGCTAGAGAATAGGGAGAATCTTCACCTGAGTACATTGTTTCCTTTCACCTCTATTTAGTGTTGTCAGTAAAGTTTTGTAACGATTGTGAGGTTTAGGTTTGGTAAGGCATTTAACTTTAAAACGGCAATTTTGATGAAGCCCAAAGATACATCTAGACCAGTGTCAAGTCTTCCACAGAAGGAAAAAAAAAGGCTGAAGACTTGTCATAGTGAGAACAAAAAAACCCGAGGGGGAGCATCTTCCCTAGTACAATTAAATTATTGTGCTGTCACAGAAGCAGTTCATAGGACGCTGTTATTCTCTAAAAAGAATTTGAGACACACTGATGTACAGTCGTGTTGAGATTCATTAGTAAATCCTTGAGAAAAAAATAGGCTGAGGTTTTCCTTCTAAAGGGAAGGCAATTTCAATTAGGAGCTTGTTAGTTATATTAGACAGTTTTTCTAGTTTTTTTAATGTTTAGTTACATTACTCAGTAGTGTACAAATGTCTCAGCCTTTTCATTGTGCTTTAATTTCTGATTAAGCTAAGACAAGTAGAGCTTACATTTTAGTGGTATATCACACATGCAATAGGTTCTGATTTCGATTCGGTGTGTTGGCAATGTATGTTCAAGACTTAGCTTTGAAAAGGAAGGTTAAAAATTCTTCCAATTTTCATTTGTTTGTACTTCTGTTTTTCAATACTTCATATCCAGTTCTGGGTTTTTTTAGTATTTGTTCTAGGTATATAGGTGAAAATTTTTTGTCATACCTGTACTGCCATTGATTTTATCTAAGAGAAGGGTAATTGAAATTTTACTTAAAGCTCTTAGAAACTTATTAAGTGCATCAGTATCAGTACTTAGATGCAAAAAGAACATACCCTCAAGAAAATCAGGGTTTTTTTTCATAAGGTAAGGGATATCAGTGCCCTTTGGACAGCATGTTACTCATTGCACACACAAACACGCAGTTTTACAGGTTGACTGCATCTCTTGCAGCCGCCTGGCATAGTCAAAGTACAGTTTTATGATTTCAGGCGTTTGTGAGTTAGTTTTTGCTGCTGGAGCAAATCTGACATCACACAGCTCCTTCACTTCACAAAGAAAAGACAAGCTGATCCTGAATAGTTAGACAGCAAGAACTAAGGTGTCAGGAAGGGGTTAAAGTGGTGTATAATTGGGCAAACCCTAACACAGTGCACTTCTATGACAATATAGTGGCAATAACTCACGAGATGCTTTCCTTTCCTCTTGGCCTTTAAAACAGGTGTGACAAGATAAAGAGATCGGTAGATCAGATTCCAGGACTTGGGGGAGAGGGCTGAGTCAAATTCAGTATTCATTTTCTGAAACTGTTGAAGTAAACATGACTCAGGCTTGATAAAATGGCCATTCACTTTCCTGCTAAGAGTTACTGCAAGGCTTTGCCATTTTTTTGTGGCTTCTTAGTGCTGTTAAAGTTTTCAATGCTCTTAAAGGGAAAAATGGGAAGGCGTTATTGTGACCAAGTGAAGGTAAAAATCTTAACATAACTTTTTCTTAGGTAGAAGTCATGATGCTGCTTGTACGCTCACCAGAAGTTCAGATCCTCATTCAGATCCTCACCATGAACCTGAAGTTCAGACCCTCATGATCCTCATGAGATCCTGATTTTTTTTGTTTGTAACTGTGAAAACAACTTTAAAATAGTCATTTCCGTAAGATTATAGTCTTACTGGTTTTTTTCTATTACAGTGCTCATACCCAGGAAAGATCTTCTACAAGACAACACTCCTTACTTAGATAAACCAACAAAAAAGAAAGAATCCTGAGGAAAATATGCCCCTCTCTCCAGAAAGTTAATATCTTGTAATGACATCTCCGAAAACCAACCAATAGTGTATCCCTGTTTTGAAGCTAAATTTTGAAACCAGTTAAATATTGTTACCGGGAAAACAGAGACTGAAGTCGACTCGCCATTTTTGTTGAGTGCTGTGATATCTTCATGCACTTCTTCTGTGGAAGATACTAATATTTCTACAGAACTTAAAAGTACACTGCTGAATTGTGTTACTTCAGCCAAGAAGGTTATTATTATGACAGCTGTGAAACACAGATTGTTTCATAGCAATCCAGAGTTTGTCAGAGCTAAATAAAAGCTAAATTCAGTTCTTAATCCTGATAACATTTATTTGTAAGTTTCTTGTTAATCATAGGCTGTTTTGAAGTAATGAAAAAACATCTTGTGGCACTTTCCATAAAGTTTATGCTTTGTACTGAAGGCATGATTTCTGAAGTGGTCAGTAATTGTACACTAATATACTGTGATTCTTGAGAGAGTTCTTAAGGGTTATCTGAATAAATTATTTTTATTTTACAGATGGGAGAGCGTGTGTAGTGGTTTTCTTCTCCCACGCACCTTGGAATGAGCAGTAATGTTGGAGTTTGAGTTCTCAGATGACAGCACAACAAGAAACTGAGCCACAACCTAACCTAAGGATGTTTAGTTTAGATCATATGGTTTATGAATTTAGGGTTTGTATTTTAACTTATGATTATTGAGTGACTTACTGAGGCATTTTCTAAAAAAGGAGCCTTGCTGGCTACTTGCAAGTGATCTAGGGTGAGTGTGTGAGGAGTTTAATTAGTAAGCCCTAATCACTTCCATTTTTTTTAGCTGCTTACTTGCTTCTTTTGGAATTTGTCACAATGAGCTGTTTACTTCCAATTTAATTGGTACCAGGTACACCTGCATGGCACCATACTAGGATCTAAATACCTCACACAGGAGTGAGGTAGCCCAGTAATACCTCTTGCAAGTCCTAGTGATCCTGTTTATTTTTGATAAGCCTCAAAGATGTCAAAATTGCATATCTGTGTGGGTTCTGACCTGGCTTCACCAACTGAGTAAACCGGCAGACTAGCGCCTTCATCCAGTCCCTTTTCCTCACACAGCATGCCAGTGTTGTAAGTACTCCTTCCTGTAAAACTGTTGCCTCTGGCTGCCGTGGGCAGGGCAGCCGGCAGCGAACACAGCTGTCAGTAACCCTCTTGCAATTGTACTGATGCTCCCTGCACTGTAGCTAGGAGGCAGTAGGCAAATGGTGGTGGATAGAATGAAATGACTGTGGTTCCTGCTACTTGTGTCCCAGTGGCTCCACTACACTGTCTCAGGCTGTGGGGGATGTCCTGTTCAAGGCCCCTGGTGTTGTTTACTTCCCTGAGGACAAGGTATTTTCAGTGTCGGGTTTCCCATCCCTCTGCAGCCTGACTGCACTGACTTTTTTTGTTCCCATAGGGAGCATAAGAGAGAGAAAACAGGAGGTAGTTGCAACTGTAAAGAGGAAACAAAACAGAGCATCGCCTCAAGCAAAGTGACTAACTTTTTTAAGCAGAAATAATTAAACAGGAGTCTGGCAAGACCGGCAAATTATATAACCATTGAGGTGTACATCCTGTGGCACGTTGGAGTTGGGAGGAATTCACCTCTCATAGACCCACTGCTTTAGGCTGTGGGCGTAGCCTTAGTGATTTTATCCTTCAGATAGATTTCATAGAACTGAGGCCTGGTAAGTCTCCACTCCTTCAGTACTGATGAAAAACAGCATTGCCCATTACCATTCAAAATACACAGTGAAAGACTTCAGCAATGTTACCATAGGTGGTGGTCTTCTATATGGTGTGTGAGGAGCCCACAAGTTGAGAAACTTTTCCTGTGTGTTACTGTGCTGTCGTGTGTTTCAGGGTTCTATTTTACTCAGAACACATCAGTAGAAGTGTAGCGCCGTGCGGCAAAAATCCCTCGCTCAGCACCCTTTGCGGCGAGTGAATCCGCGGGAGACAGACTTTGTCCAGGCAGAACTCTCCTGTAACTTTATTACTCCATTTATATCCAGAATAAGGGTCCGAGCCATCAAGCCAGGCCAGGTGTTACTTATCTCCACACATATCACACAGACACTCCTGTGGCCTTCAGAAACAAAGAACAATCACACTTCAAGCAGCTTTCCAGCTTGACCTTGCAATTGTTTTCACATACACACTAATCTTAGCTCTGGCTCGCTCAGGACCACAATGTTTTTGCTTTAATATTTTCTTCTTCTGTCATCCAGGTGGCTGGTGTTAGCTTGTTTAGCTGCTCCTACAGTGCTGAAGTGTCAACTTACAGGACCAGGCTTGGGATTCAACAGGCATTTGTGTGCTTCATCTTGCCTACATCTTGAATACGCACAATAAAAATACAGAATGAGTCATCTGAACAACATACACAACTGGTGAAAATACAGTACATGGTAACAAAAGTAGTTGGCAGAATTAAATGGCCTTCAGAACAATTCTTACACTCTGTGCAGTATGTTTGGGGTCTGTACGTTAACATTCCATGTTCCTGCTGTCTTTGTGCATTCCTGGGCAGCAAAAACAAGCTGAATGTTGCAGTTTTGAGATGAAGAAGACCAATGTGATAGGAAAAAGGCTCCTGGTGTAAGAGGTTGATAAGCCTGTTCATTGCTCTTATTCAGTATGGTCTTAAATAGGAATCCAGGGGATGTCTAGACCCGGATAGATAGGAATCCAAATATGTACCTGAGCCTAAAAGTATTTCAGAGTTGGCTCCTGTCTGGGCCCAGCAGGTGTTTGCTTTCTGCAAATTTAACTTCTCAGTCTTGAAAGACTCTCACAAACCTGCTTAATGAGCAGCTGGTAATTAAAGGCTTCTTTGTGCTAGTTGGTGGTAGTGACTCTTCCTCTTCCCCTTGTTTCATGCTTACCTGTTTGTTCACATTCCAGAACCCAGCCATCTTCCCAGTTTCCATTTCCATTTTCATTTCACTCTGGGTGTGAATCCGTTCTTGATACAACTGGCTTTCTGCTTATATATGTCTTTATTTTCTTTAATTAATATCAATAATAAATAAGACATGAGCTATTGTTGCAATCCCTCCACAAAGTTTGAAGTTTTAACAGGGAAAACATTACAACTAAATGGCTTGGGAGGGAAAAGTCTGATTCTTTACAACAGAAACTGTAATTTAATAGGCTTACAATAACATAATTCCGTCACATTAAACTTTTTCAGGTTTACTGGAACAGCAGAATGTGCCTTTCCTTCTATAGTATGCATTATTAGTCTTGAAAGATAAGCCTTGCTGGTCATGGTTCTTTGAACTGCAGTTTAAGTATGTCTGTGTCAAAAAATCAGTGGAGGTCTTCTGTAAGCACACAGGAAGTGCTGTTCCCATAACAAAATTCTAAGCACTTCAGCTTTGGACATCACCTACCAGAGATGCATCTGTCAGAGCCTTCTGTCTTGGTGTTCTCTTTCGTGAAGTCTTGACTTCATATACACTGTAGCTTTATTGAAAGCATTAAATACGTCCAAAAAGTATCTCCTGTTTAAATATTAAGTTTTGTGTATGTTAACAACCTTTCCCTCTCCTTTATTTAACAGTATCAAAACACAAGGTTTTTTCAGTTGTTTTGTTTTTCCTGCAAGCAGTAGATCAGGGTAGGGACCAAGCACGATATTAGTACATTTGCTATAGCCTGATACTTGTAAAACACAGGTCATAGATTTAATTTGTGAACTGATTTTATTTGTGTGGGTAGGATTTCAGTTGAACTCTTCAGTCTTCAGGTGAAACAAGGTGGCTTTTCTAATTTAGCAGAGCCAAATTAATCCCCTTCTCTGTTCCTGTGCAATTTGATAAAGGAGACATTTAGTTGCTATTTTTACAGGGAGTGCTTTTGAACCGCAGAGTGACTCCACAAAGAGTTGATCTGGAAGTAGCATTAAAAATTTAATTTGGAAAAGTGGCTTCTACATTCCCTAAGGATCCAAGTTCTTAAGCAGTTTTTCAGGTAATATGTGATCAGCAAACCTGTGGCAGCCTCAGTAACTAAATTAGCAATGGCATTTTTTCTTTTTCGTAGAAGTCCTGCTGGCTGAAGGAGTTGAAGTAGTCTGAATGCTGTGTAACATTATGAGTCCTGTTTGTATCACAATGGACCTGTATATACAGCTTCAAGTACTGGCAGTTCTCTAAACTTCCTTTACAAAAGGGAAAAAAATATTGACAATTGAAAACTAAAAATAAAGGCTGACCAACTTACAGGAAGAGCTGAGTCCTTGTACTTCCCAGCCTTAAATAACTCTTTCCAAACCACTTGAAAAATTTAATGCTGAACTCTGAAGTTGGGTGGTCTGTCGAATCTTTGATCTTTAGGTTTTTACGGGAAAGGAGGCAGTGAGGTGAGGGTCAGCCTCTTCTGCCACACCTGCAGTGTGAGGACTAAAACTGAGACAGAGGAGATTCATATTAGATATTAGAAAAAAAACCAACTCACTGTTAGTGTGGTCAGGCATTGGAGAAGGTTTCCCAGGGAAGTGATGGACTCACCATGCCTGGAGGTGTTTAAGAGACGTCTGGGTCTGACACTGGGTGATATGTTTTACTGGCTAAGAGGTTACAGTGGTAGTTCTGGGTTGATGGTGGGACTGGATTATCTCAGAGGTCTCTTCCAACTTTGATGAGTCTATGATTTTGTAGTTACAAAGGTTTGATGTTCGGAAAACTCTAGTAGAAATCTAGTCGTCTTTGAGGGTAAAGAATATGTAGCTTTTATTGGATAAATTTGTGGTGTAGATAATCCAAACATCCGATTCTGCTGAAAGACTTCACCAGTGAAGCTTTTCTGATAGATTTATTCAATGGTTTAGAATTTTGCTTTCCTATGTCTTTTTTTTTTTCTGCCAGCAAGAGTAAGTCTGAGGAGAGGAAAAGAGACGAAGGTCACATTTTTACACTTTGAAAAATAGCAATAGGTTTGAATAATTTGCTCTTTTAATAAGCAAATATTTCCATTTAGTTAGAACTTCAATAATCTGGTTTGCATCAGGTGGAAGAGGAGTAAAAGCATCTACTTTTCAAATCATGCTTTCATTTTTCTTGCAGTATGTGCTTCGGCTTTCCATCTCGTCTAAAAGGGTATGGATCGAATCCAGGATTAGTCAGGATTAAATAAACAGCTGGTGGAACTTCAAGCCTCCAGAAGCAGGGGGAGAGGATGGCATGCTTTGAGTTGGGCCATGAGAGTGGGAACAGTTCCCCTGTTACACTTGCTGCTGCAGCAGTAGCAGCCCTTTTCTCTGAGGTCAGTGGGTGAAGAGTTGACTCAGCTGCCCTCAACCACCCCTTCCAGCTGACAGACATCTCTGTAGCTGGCGTGGGGCTTCTGTCATTCTGCTCGCCGTGCACTAGAGCTGTGGAAGTGAAAACAAGCAGGCAGTAACCCACACGGCACTCTTGCACTTCTTCCGGTCAGTTTGCAAAGAAAAAACACGAAAAGCTCCTGGCCATGTTTCCTTCCCTTCCTGGGTGTGTATTTATTATGTGGTCTGTTGCTGTTCCCCTGCAGATGAGGCAGCGCTGATGTTGCTGTGTGGATCTTTTTTCAGTCTGTTCAGGCATTTTCTGCTTGGGAGGGCTGCTATCCTTTGTTTCAGATTTTCTCCTGATGCTGAGAGGTACAGTCTGAAGTCAGTTTCTTGGAAGATTTTTGGAGACTCAGCACAAACTGCTGAGTGCTTTCAAGGAGAAGGGGACACATATGTGCATTTTTCACACATGTCTTGCTGTGTCACAATTCCAAGAGTGTGGCTTCCAGGCTTGTAATGCTTTTGGATGTGATTTCAAAGGCTATATAATATATAGTAAATTCTTGTAGCAGTTTGACCTGTTATACTGTAATGTTATACTGTTTCAGCATGGAAGAGATCGCTGTAACACCACAATACTGAGAAAGGGCAAAGAAGGAATCCCTACCTAGCTGGAAACAGTCCCTGAAGGAATCTCCCTTTAATGTTAAGAATATGACAGATTTTAATTTTTTTTCCCAGTATTATTTATTTATGCATGTTGTTTCCTCAGTAATTTTCATCTTAAAATGCCTTGTGGAAATACAAGCATACAGGTCTCACTGCGCCCTGCAGTATTGCCCAATAGTAGCTGAGGTGAGTCTGGCTCCTGTCAAGCCAATAAATGAAATCCAAAATGAATGAGCACATGAATGAGGGCAAGAGCATTAAAACACATAGAAGGAAGAGTAAATGGAATAAAGGGATATTAAGCGCCACTTTTGCACTAGTGAAACAAAAATTTCAATGTACTAACTGGTTCCTTAAATGATTTTCCTCTATAGATAAGTGTCAGACTTTCATTGTTCAATTATAGTCTGCAGTGCAGACTGGAGGTGAAAGGAAGACTGATTATATTTGGACTGAAGAGGAACAGAGGATTGAATAGAGAAATAATAAAGGCAAAGAGTTTATTTAATTTGTGCTTGATCTGGCTTCATTGCAGTCATAATTAAGTCTGCAGCATGTTCAGAAAATATCTGAGCAGGAAGGTTTAGGGTCGATTATCTGTTTTGCAGACATTTTTCTGTCTCTGCTTTACTTCTGTTGCATTCAGTGGGACTTAGGTAAATAAATACTCAGTTGTGATGACTTGTGGAGATTTCAGGCTGTATTTTCACTCCTTATGGAGAATGAAGAAAGAGAATTTCTCCCATAAGAGGACTGTAAAACTCTTAAGTTATAATGAGAAAGAGCATATCAAACCTTTAAATGTACTCATATTACCTTCTGGTGACATTGTAGATGTGCACACATTAGGTAGTAAGCTCTCAGCTTCTCGCAATTTCATCAAAATATGAAATCAAACACATTATAAGCATGTTATATATATATATAATATATATATAAGCATGAGGTATGAGAAAATGACACGTAGCAACTTAGTGTCAGACTAGCAATAGAAACTCAGAAAAAAAAAAGAAAATTAAGGTTCATTTTACAACTTGGCACATAGTTGTAGAGGGTGCATCACCTGCTTTTGTCAGGTGGGAAACATTAGTTATGATGCACCAGCTACATCAAATGATGAATCATACTTTAAAGCATGCTGTTTGATGTATTTCCCATTCCCCTAATACACATTTATTTGAAATTCTGTTTTAAGAAGCATGTTGGGATGTCTTTCACTATTTTTTTAAACACATTTCAATGAATATTTGTAATTAGAAACACTTAAAATGGAGAAAAAACATGCAAATGCTGACACATGGTTTTTTTCCCCATTGCAGGGAAGGAAACCTCAAATATACAAGAGAAAAAGAGTGCAAAAAAGGCCTCCAAAACCAGGGAACAAAGTACACAACACTGTTTCTGAGATCAAGACATCCAGTAAAGCTTGCTGCAGGTTTTATCACCTTGTTCTTGTACAGTTCCATTTATTTAAAACTCAATTTTCTAACAGATCAAGTAGTTACCTAAGTAATTTGTTAAATATACGGTAACCCAAACCACAGAAGTTAAGTCAGATGATCTCTCAGGGATTTCTCTTAAGTATCATTTCCTCTGCTGCACGTCAAAGAAAGAAAATAAACAGGGAAAGCTAAAATTTTAAAGAAACAAAAAAAGCACAGAAGCATTTGAACTGAACTGCCTGTAACATCTGGAATGGTTTTGAAACTAAAATCCATTTAATCCTATAAAACCCACCTCTGTGAAAGTAATAGGACTCAGTAAATTTTAGCAAGAAGAAAAAATTATGAAGAATTTTGGTTTTTATTTTACTGTTTCATAAGTGGAAATCGCTAAGGTCAGGCTGGAACAGTGGCTCAGAGGAAGTGGGGAAAATATTGGCTGAATGTCAAGAAAAGCATCAAGTGCCATTCTCACTGGTGTCAATTAGACTATGATCAATGACTTGTCATAGCAAAGCATTGCCTCCTGGAGAATGGACACCCTTTTTGTTAGGATGTTTGAAGTCTCAACTCCCACAGTACCAAAGCATTCTCAGTAGAAGCATTAGAATGAGTAGGAATAAGGAATCAGCGGGGAGCTGGGAAAATAATGAATTGTACGAGTTATATTTATGTTAAAGTAATGTAGCAGCAATGTGCTCAAAGACACTGAAGGCAGCAGAAGCTGAAAGGGAAGGAGATTCTTACATCTCCACCATGGCTTACAAGAAGATTAGGAGACAAGGAGAGAGATAGTATAAAAAAAGATGCTGCACTTGGTTCTGTGGGAGTATATCTGTCTGTAACATCCCCCTGTAGTTCATGGTCTCTACAGTAGAAAGTCGTCCTGCCAAGTCACACAAAATGAAAATTGTGTGAGATGCTAGTCTTCTTTTTTTGTCTTAATAGTTTATTCATGAACATTGCACATTTGACTTCTGCCTCTGTGTGGTGGGTTGATGTTGGCAAGGTGCCGGGCACCCATGAAAACCACTTTATTTATCCCATCCTCAGCTGGACAGGGGAGAGAAAATTTAACTAAAGGTTTGTGTGTTGAGATAAGGACAGGGAGGGATCACTCACCTGTTACCATCATGGGCAAAACAGTCTCGACTTGGGGAAATGAGTTGAATTTATTACAAATAAAATCTGGAGTAGGATAATGAAAAAATAAAAATCTTAAAACACCTTCCCCCACCCTTCCCTTCCTTCCAGACTTTGTCCTTGATTTTCTCTACCTCCTCCCTCTGAGTGGTGCAGAGTAGCAGGGAATGAGTTCTGTTCAACACACATGTTTTCTGCCCCTCCTTCCTCCTTACACTCTTCCCTTGCTCCAGAGTGGGGTCCTTCCCATGGGAGACAATCCTCCACTCACTTCTCCAGCGTGAGTCCTTCCCATAAGCTGGAGTTCTTCACAAATTGCTCCAGCATGGGTGCCTCCCAGGGGGTACTGTCCTTCAGGAACAGACTACTCCAGCGTGGGTCTCCCATGGGGTCACAAATCCTGCCAGCAAACCTGTTCCAGCATGGGTTTCCTCTCTTAATAGGACCACAGATCCTACCAGGAGGCTGCTGCAGCGTGAGCTTCCCACAGGGTCATGGCCTCCTTCAGGTGCATCCACCTTCTCCAGCACAGAGTCCTCCATGGGCTGCAGATGGATATCTGCTCTACTGCAGCCTCCATGGGCTGCAGGGGCACAGCTGCCTCGCCATGGGCTGCACCGTGGGCTGCGGGAGAGTCTCTGCTCCAGGACCTTCCTTGCCCCTTCCTTCTTCACTTAACCTTGATGTCTACAGGGACGTGGCTCTCGTGCGTTCCCACTCCTCTCTTCTCTGTCTGTGATTGCTGCTGCAAGGAGTTTTTTCCCCTTTCTTAAATACATCATCCCAGAGGCACTGCCAGCATCGCTGACGGGCTTGACCGTGGCCACTGATGGGTCTGTCTTGGAGCCGGCTAGCACTGGCTCTGTTGGACACCGGTGAAGCTTCTGACATCTTTTCACAAGGCCGCTGTAGCCCCTCCGCTACCAAAACCATGCCATGCAAAACCAATACACTGTGCCCTTCAGGAGCTCTGTACAGAGCCAGTTTTCACAGATGTTGTCAAGTACTGGCTGCGAACACCGTATTAGCACAGCTTACTTAATCCCGGATGGATTCTTGAATGTATGAAAGAAGAACAGCTAGGAATCATTTGCAGGGACTCTGCTGATACTTCCACCAAGTTAAATGTGAGGAAACTCAATCCCACTTCAATCAGTGGGATTCCACTGTCTCCACTCCACATGTTTCAGGTTCATTCAACAGCTATTCCAGGAATGGGAGAGGGTTTCTTGTAAGTACGAAGTTCTGGTTCTGCTTTCCTATGTAGCATTGGCCCCCAGCAAACTCTGACTTGACTGCAATTGTCAGAACAAATTTAGCCTGTGTAGAGAAAAATGTCTTTTTTCTCTATCTTTTCTGTCTGTTGGCCACTATCTGTCTTGGTCTTCTTCCCTCAGGACTTGCTATTTTCTTGCTGTCTGAGAGCCAAAATTCTCCTTTTTTTTGTCAATATACAGGGACTGATGCTAACCATCTACCAAATATCTCAGATGATTCTTTTTGAGTGATTGATGTTTTTTTCCTGCTGAACTCTGAGAAGAGTTATCTGCAGCCTATTCCATGCCAGATAGCTGTATGTGGAACGTGCAGATCACTGTGGGTATCCTGAGTCCATTAAAACCAGAAAGGCCAGTGCTTCTTGTTGCCTTATCTTTATCCATCAGTCTCACAACACGGAAGCAGAAGGGTGCTGTATGGAAACACAATTTTAAAACCCCTGTTTGTGTAGCCCTCACCCACACCATTACTTCTGCAGCAGTGGAAGAGGACTTTCAGTAAGGAGTGTCTTAACTTCCTTAGAGCATGACTTTATATGAAAATTCCAGCAGTGGCATAGAATTTGAACTGGGCAGCGTTTGAGCAAATACATGCTCTCACTTATATAAACAACCCGATTGAATCCACTGCTTAAAAGCTTGCAGAACTGGCAGTGTGCTTTGTAAGGACAGTTTGCCAAGGAAATAAGGAACTTGGGAGTAAATTTTTCGTGCCTTGTGTACAGAAGCTATATCATCTCCACTCACAGAGCAAGCAGAATTTGGCATAATCTTCAAAGTGTGCCAATCTCCAGTTTGCACAGGGTGCCTTTGGGTACGTAGTTACCTAAAAGCAATACACAAATCAATAGAAAGAATGTGTAACCACTCATTTAATTTCTGGAGCCATTTGAAATTTTTACCCTGGAAAAGATCTGTATAGATCCTCACCATGGTGATGCATTTCTTTTCCAAGAAAATAGCTCTGTGGCTCACGTCTTGTGTGTTTTATCTCTGCTGACAATGAGGCTGTTATCCAAGAAGTGTTTGTAGTACAGTTAAAGATATGTATGTATGTGTGTGTGTGTGTGTGTGTGTGTGTGAGTGATGGTAACAGTCCAAAAAGATTTAGTCACAGAACCAGCTGCAGAGAGCATCAAACCTTCAGATCGTCAAACCTGCGCTTGCACATGACATTGTGGTATGGAGTAACAAAATTGTCAGAGAA
>VZRE01000352.1:27413-46424 GCA_013396775.1 Cephalopterus ornatus
GATGAAGGACTCCCGCCTCCCTGAGATTGTGCTCTTTGGTGAACTTGCCACTGGCTGCCGCAAGAGAGGAGCCCCGAAGAGGAGATATAAGGACTCCCTGAAACAGCATCTCAGCCTTGGCCATATCGATCACCATCACTGGTCTGCTCTGGCCTCCAATCGGGAGGCCTGGAGACACACTGTCCACAACGCTGCTGCTTCTTTTGAGAATACACGCAGGATCGCTCTCGAGGAGAAAAGGCAACACAGAAAGAACCGTGTCCTTTCAGTACCACCTGGGGAGCCATTCTGCTGTGCCTTTTGCAACCGGACGTGTCTATCTCGCATTGGCCTTTTTAGCCATCAGCGCGCTTGTAGCAAGCGTGGGTAGAGTCCTTCACAAATCTTCGTTCGCGAAGCCCAGCCATGATGATGTATGCACTCACCAACACATCTTATACGTGAAATGTCTTGATAACAGCAGTATTGTCATCTTGTCTTATATTAGGCTTGATAAGGTTACTTTCAAGTGTTTTTTTGCAGTGAAACAGTATTATTTTTAGGGCTTTGTATCTGGAATAGAGAATCTGGGAGCTGAAGAATACATCTGCAGGGACCAAAAGCTGCTCTAATTTTTCTGCTTCTCACAGCAGTATTTTTTGTTAGAAATCACTCATTAAAGTTGATCCAGTGAGATATGGTGCAATGCTGCAATTCCCTGATGAATTACATACAGTGTCACTGTGCTACTACAAAATAAATATTTCACATGGAAAATACTTTCTGAGCAATAATCATTTGGCAGACATGCACTATCCATGAAAGAGGTGGGGAGAATTTGCTGGTGCCCACAACAGGATAGCAAAGATTATTTAAAAAAAAATGCTATAAGTTTACAAGTCACTTTAACAGTCGTGTTCACTGTTTCATGCTGTAGGCTTCTACAACATAGATATAAGGAAAAAACACAGCCTGTTTGCCTTCAACTTGTCCTAAAAGAAGCTCTGAAAATTATGATTCTGTTATTAATAAAATGCTCAGATTATGGTACATGCTCTGTGTGTTCTTTCATATTTATATATATGTAATTCTTGAATGTCTTGAGCCATCAGGTGAGAATTAGAATCATGAGGCTCTGACACTGTGTAGCTGCCCTTGGGAGCATGGAGCTCAGCTCAGGGTCTGAACTGTGTCTCTGTGGGTTTCTTGCACCATAGCACAAGCTAGTCCTTACCTGAGCTGTGTAGGGCTGGTGCTCTTGCAGGGGCGTAAGGATAGACCCAAAGGGTTCCTGCTGCTACGTGCAGGTTTCTCATGTAAGTGTAATGGTTGTGTTTGAAGTTAGTTTAGCAGGTGTTAACACTGTCAGCCTGTGTTTGACAAAGCTACCTTTCGACGAACAAAAACACCAATGGATCCTGGCCTGGCTCAGGATCAGTGTGGCCAAAGGTCCAGGGAAGTGATCCTTGCCCTGGACTCAGCTCTGGTGAGGCCACCCCTCGAGTGCTGTGTCCAGTTCTGGGCCCCTCAGTTCAGGAAGGACATGGAGGGGCTGGAGCAGGTCCAGAGCAGAGTAGCGAGGCTGGGGAAGGGACTGGAGCACAAGTGCTGTGAGGAGAGGCTGAGGGAGCTGGGGTTGTTGGGCCTGGAGAAGAGGAGGCTCAGAGAGACCTCATCACTCTCTACAGCTACCTGACAGGAGGTTGGAGCCAGGTGGGGGTTGGTCTCTTCTCCCAGGAACCAGCAGTAGGACAAGAGGGCTCAGTCTTAAGCTGTGCCAGGGGAGGTTTTGGTTGAATATTAGGAAAACATTTTTTACAGAGAGACTGATCAGACCTTGGAATGGGCTGCGCAGGGAGGCGGTGGATTCACTGTCCCTGTCAGTTTTTAAGATGAGACTGGATGTGGCATCAGTGCCATGGTCTGGGAACCACGGCAGGGTTGGATCAAGGGCTGGACTTGATGATCTCGGAGGCCTTTTCCAACCTGGTCAATTTTATGATTCTGTGATTCTTTAAGGAAGAAACACTGGCCTTCATTGAGACAGAGGGTTGATTCGTCCCATGGCTGAAGGACCCCTACAACCATGCAAACACACAGCAAGCTCAAGTAGCTGGATGTCACAGAGGAGGGGAATTGCTTCTTTTAACAGCAACATGGCCTAAGATGAGCTCAGGGTGACACTGAAACCATACCCTCACTCAGGATCAGCACAGTGCTGCTCCTGTCTCTCAGGGGATAAGAGAGTGCCTGGAAAAAACAGATGCTGACCTGTTTTATGAAGAATATCTCTTTTGGGTGGCAAACTTCACAAGGAGACACGGACAATTTATGCCTCTGTGTTTCCTTGGTGGATGTGGTTCTCATTAATTGAAACTTTCTCTTTTTTGGTTTTAGTTTTGGATTTGGGTTTTGGGGTGGTTTTTTTGGTTGTGGGGCTTTGGAGGGTTTTTTGGGTTTTGGTGGGTTTTTTTGTTGTTGTTGTTTTGGGGGTTTTGGTTTTTTTATTTGTTTGGTTGTTTGTTTCAGTTGCAAGCTGGCCACAAGTCTAATAAGGTACGAGTAGTCTTTTTGGAATTTTTTGCTAAACTGGTACAGCTACAGGAAAAGTTAAATCCTCATTATTGAGGGAAAATAAATGAACATCAGTTCTACCCCCTTCAGCAGCCCTCACAGCCTGCATTTCTATTTAAAATTATCTGAGTGTATATTTCACGGCTTTCTAAAAGCTGTACTCAGAATAGTTGTCAGAAATTAACTGATTCATAATCAGTGTTGCCAGGAAGGCATCCGTGGTGCAAAGCAAGTATGTGGGCAGTGTAATGAAATAAGCCCATTAAAGGAAGTAACAACTGCCTCCATGTATAGAAGTTGGTGGTAATAAATATCGATAAAGTACATCTTCTTGGCACCATTCTTCACTTTCCCCAAAACCTCCATATGTTTCTCAACTGTAGAAAATCTTCAGATCTGGAGTCAAACAGTATTTATTCCAAAAATTATGTTCATTTTCAAGATACACCAGAAAAAAAAAAAAAAGAGCCCTGAGAATTTTAATAAATTAAATCCCTAAGGGGGGAAAAAAAAAAAAAGAAATTGTATATACTTTTACTTTGGGGTTTTGAACTATTCTCTGGCAGATGAACATGTGACATCTGCTAACAAAATTGCCTGTTAAATAACCTCTAGATCTATAAACCTATCAAGTTCTACAGTGTCAACCTGCAAAACAGTTATGGTCAGGCAGGCGCATAATCCCCCAGGTCAGGCCAGGGTTGTGTCCACCCCTCGGACTGTGCTGAGTTCATTAAGGCCTGGGCAGTAACACCTGAATCTCGAGAGACATTCTGACCTCATGATTGCAATGGTACTTACTATTTAAAATGTAATCACTGGGCTTGGAAAGTATTGTCCTTCTCGTTCTACAGCTGAAGAAACAGATGCAGAAAGGTTAAGCGGTTTGTTGAAAGTCTTACATAAAGTTGGTGGCAGAGCTGAGAGTGTACTTCAGCAAGACTAAATCTCATGACCTTGATCCAACTGATTCTCGCTTTGGAAGGCATCTCATGATTCACAGCTGCTTTTCTGTATAATAAACTTCATTCTGATTACAGGAAAGAAGAACTATAAAAACATGGCAAGTTATGATAATAAGACTAAAACCACTAATAAAACAGAGGAGGATGTTTACTGCTGAGAAAAGCACGATGTTCAGTGAGTTGGGATCATGAACACTATTAGTTCTGGCTTCTACAAGCAGACTTTGTTAAATTAACAAGTGGCACAAGGGATCCTCTGCTTCATTTCCAGATATGGGCTTAGTTTCCCCAGGGCTGTCTTCCATGCATTCATGTTTAAATCATATAGACTGTGACTTCCCGAAAATAAAAATAGCTTTGTTAAACTTAGACTGTTAATAAACTACGTCAGATTACATGAGACAGGAAAAGTATTTCTTTGCATAATAAAAGTTTCTGGCTAGTAACAGGACATTTTAAGACTTAAAACATCTACAAAATTCTAAACCTCTTTTTATGTTCACCAGTTCAACTCTGAATAGAATGAATGCCACTTCTTTCCACACTTAACTTCCTCCTCATGCTGAAGCTTTTAACAATAATAAAAACCTGAACTTTACATCTGAATTCTTCCATCACACAGAGAAGTGAAACAACTTAGAGCAGTATCAGCATTTCGTATTTTCTTCTCCATGCACAGCAGGACTTCAATCTTCATGCAGCTTTGTGAACAGCCCTACTGAAGGCAAACCAAGTGTCCTCCTGCAAGGGGATAAAGAAGAAGAATGCACCTTTTTAACTTGTGAGGCAGATTGCCATTCTAGCATTATCCACAGGTCATGTGTTAGGTGAAACTGCAGCTCTGGAAGCAGACTGCCAGGTCATGTAGGCAGTGTTTGACTGCTGGGCTACTTGCACTCCCCTTCAGAACAGCTGTTTGGTGAATGCAAGCAGCACAAGGTAGAGCACTGTGACAGGCCGTGTCAGACACGAGTAGCTTGGCATTTTCAGACATACTAAATGAAGGAGACAACTTGTCTGTATGAAGTCTGACGAGGATGTGTGAAGGGCTAAGGCCTTAGTAATGTATTAGACTTACTGCAATTGTATTGTCATGGAAAAACTTAAAAGGAAAGCTAAATTCTGTAGAAGTCTCCTGAGATCCAAACTGGCAAAGTACTATACGATCTTCCTGAGTTTGTTTGCAGGCATGAGTCAGAGGACTGCTTGCAGTGCATTTTGTCTGTTCACCAAAATGTGTGTTTAAAAAAAGTTAGGGAATTTGTGTTTTATTCCCTTTCTGTGGCTAACAGACCAGGGGACCCTTTGCATCATCAAAGAATGATGAACTGAACAAATGTTCAGTTTAGCCCAGTCAAAAGCACAAGCCAAAGAGATTATTCCCTTGCTGAAGAGGACACTGAAGAAGGAGCCCTTCTTCCATGGGTACTTTTCATTCACCCCTGTCAGTAGCTCTCTTTCTTTCTCTTCTGTGTTGCTGCAGGAGGTCTATAACTGTTCATGATTGTAAACCCACTTCACCACTGACAGCAGAGCCAAGTGACAACTGGAAAAGATGTATAGGAGAAGCAGCAGCTAAGAACACAGCTTTCTATAGCACTTGCTGCCAGCCTGACTAAAAATTATACGGCTATGCAGAGCATCTTCTGCAATAGTTATTTTATCTGGGATAATAGAAGCATGAAATAAGAAAAAGTCAGCTTGCAAAATTAACAGCCTTGCAGTATTAGCATATCGTGGCCATATAAAGACAGCAATAGCTGAAGTTGTTTTTTCTCCAGATAGCAGCATTGGCAATGACTCAAAAACACAATACAAATGGCAGCAGAACCACTGAGGCAAAAGGGAATAAAGAAGAACAATGGGGATGTTTTTTGATGAACCACTTGCTCTGCTACAGGCAGTTTTCAAAGGTTAATTTCATGATCAGTTTATACACTGCTATTTGCAAATATGCTATTGCTAGTACACACCACCGACTAAGTTTGAAAGGCACTTCTCCCTTCCTTATGCCCTCACACAGTTTATGGTTGTTGGAGCCTCATGGAACTGGTTCATTCTCTCTGTCAACCATGCATGCATGCACGAGTATTTGATCTAAATATTTATTAATTCTCTCTAGAGAATATAAGTACAACAGTCAAACAGTCCTTGTATGGCCAGGGTCCAACAGTCTAATTTTTTTGAACAATATTGAAGTGAAATCGTCTATGCACAGCTGTTCGATTTACATCTTTTTTTGTACATCAGTGAATTCAGGTGGCCTAAGTTAACTTTTAGGGCACTTCTACATTTTGAGATGTCTGTGTCACAGTAGGTTTATCTGAAACTTCAACAAGCGTATATGAATGTGGTTTTCTTCTTTTTTATTGCAAAATGAGATCCAGCTCTAGCTGTCTTTTTCAAATGCGAAAATAGAAAATAGATAAATATCCTATCTGCAGAATGGGGCTGTAGTGATGTCCTGAGTACAGGCTGGGCCAATGGCCCTGAGTTCTGAGCCAGACTGGAAGTTACTTTCAAACTCTGATGACGAAGTCACATATGTAAATCCATACTTCAGCATTATAATGGAGTGCACATTGTGTTTAGGAAAGACAAAAAGCCCAACACACTCCGGCCAAGTTCTATCTGTGGGTTGCTACAGTCTGCTGTGTGATGTGCTTACTCTAAACCTGGAATAGTTTGGAAAGACAGTTGCTACCATGAGTAAGTAGCATGATGCAGCAGCAGTGCAGTAAAGAAAAACATTGGACTCAGAGGACCCAAAGTTTACACTACACACATTGTGGAGGTTTTGGAAGACAAGTGTAGGTGTGAATTAATTGGAAATTCCTGAATACACAGTACTTGAAAGGAAAAATTATTATGAGCAGAAAAGACATTTAGGAAAACAGAACAAAACAAAACATCACACACACACACACACACACACACACATGAAAAAATCCCCCCACAAACAAACAAACAAAAAATAAAACAACCAAAAAAAACCCTGCCAGAAAATATGCCTGTGGCCCAATTTTATTAATTTTTCTTTCTTTTGGATTACAGTTCTGCATGAATTGAGCACCAGCAAAGGCATTTTTTTTTCAGCATCAAACTGTGTTGAAATGAACTGTTTTGATAAAAACCTGAGGAGAAAGATTTGTCTTTTTGTGGGTAGCCTGAAGCTGTCAGGCTGGTACCAAGGTGTGCTGGCTTTGGCTGGGGTAGAGTCTATTTTCTTCACAGTGTCTGGTATGGGGCTGTGTTTTGGATTTGTGCTGTAGGCCAAGGCTTTTTCTGCCTTACCTACTTGCCACATTGGTGAGGAATTTGGGAGTACATGGGAGGCTGGGAGGAGACTCAGTCAGGACAGATGACCCAAACTGACCAAGGGGATATTCCAGACCATGTGACGTCCTGCTCAGTAGATAAAGTGAGGGGGGGGAGAAAGGGGAAAGGGGGACATTTGGAGTGATGGTGTTTGTCTTCCCAACTCACCATTACACGTAATGGGGCCCTGCTCTCCTGCAGGTGCCCGCCCGTGGGGAGCAGTGAATTCATTCCTTGGTTTGCTTTGCTCGTGTGCAACTTTTGCTTTCCCTGTTTAACTGCCTTTATCCTAATCCATGAGTTTTCTGTCTCTGTACCCTTCTGGTTCTCTTTCAAATTCGTTGGTGGGGGAGTGAGCCAGCTGCTGTGTGATGCTTAATTTCCACCTGGGCTTAAACCACAACACAAGGTCACCCAGCTGGTCATTTATCCATCCTCACCTCCTGCTTCGTGATTGTTTCTTAGTTTTACTTATTGCATTTTCTTCTTATTCTTGACTGTGAGCTCCTCAAGGCAGGATCTATTTATCACTCTCTACAACCTGAAAGGATGTTGTAACTGGGTAGAGGTTGGTCTCTTCTCCCAGGCAACCAGCAATAGGACAAGAGGACACAGTCTCTGTGCCAGGGGAGGTTTGGGTTGGACATTAGGCAGAATTTCATAACAGAAAGGGAGATTAGACATTGGAATGGACTGCCAGGGAGATGGTGGAGTAACCATCCCTGAAGGTGTTTAAGGAAAGATTGGAAGTGTCACTAAATGCCATTGTCTTGATATGGCGGTTGGACATAGGTTGGACTCAATGAACTTGGAGGCCTTTTCCAGCCTAATTGATTCTGGGATTCTGTGATTTCTACATGTGTGAGAACTTTCTTGTTTTGATTTTAAATATGATATAGTGAGGCTTTTGGAAGCTGGCCCAAGGTAAGTAGTAAACAACAACAAAACTAAAAGTAATTGTATTTAATATCCTGAGCTTCCCCTACATTTTCAGCCTGCTTCTGCTCCCGGTTTTCAAAGCAGTTGACCACCTTGAGAAATAAATACATAACCATTTCCTACTTCTGTAGATTCAGTTTGTTATAAAATGTATATGCAGGGGTGAACTTGAAATGGACAGAAAAGCCAGAGAAACTGGTTCAGACAAACGCGTATCAGTAATTACAAAATTTGAACTGAAATTTGACACTTGTGAGGTTTTTTATAACATTAGTATGGGAAAAATAGACACTGTCTTCACTGTGGGGTAAATGCACTTTGTAGCACATCCCATTTGATGCTTTGAAAGTTCCCCCTTCTCTTTTTGCCCAAGGTAGACAATTATTTTCCTGTTAAAGTTCCTTTAAAATTATTTTCCTATTAAAGTTTCAGTGAAGTCAGTGGGAACTTTAAACTGATTTCACTAGAAACAGAAACAGGCCTGTAGGATATATGCTTGCATTATTATTTATTTTCTTTTCTTTGGTCAGATTATGTCATCGTAAGTACATCTTCATTTGTGAAGTCACATGGGAAATAGGTAAAGAATTTCACGTCCCAGGAAATTTTTCCAAATCTAGAATTGTTTGGGGAAAAAGACTTGGAAGAGCACACTCCAAATCTGTCCCATGACCCAAATGAGTTTGCACATTTTTTTTTGTTTAAGCACCCATTAACATATGCCTAGATATTAAACTCCACTTGCCCCTACAAATGGGGGCTTGTAAAGTATCTTACAATAGCGATCTGTAAACTTTTGCTGGAGGCTAAAGAACATTTTGTCAAAAAATTCCAGCATTTCCTGAGCGGTGTGAATCTGCTGGTGTAACGTTACAGGGGAAGCTCCGGCAGCTGTGTGGAACAGGTTTGGGCAGCGTTTGTTGGCAGCAGCGTGTCTTTGCTGTTGTTCCCACTTGTTCTCCACACTGCTGAAGTTGCCCTAGCACTGGCAGCATGCGGGTTAAAAAAGTACCTCTAAACAAAAGCTTAGTGCTTGAGAGGATTTGAAGAGTTTTTAAAGATGATCCCTCTTCGCATGGGCAAATTGTACTGACATTTTCCAGCAGCATTTTGGTTTAGGCCCAGATCTGGCTATCAGCACTTGAAGTGCCATGGGGACAGGGCCTCAAAATCAGGCTGCTGTGTATAACCAGATGCTGACAAAACTGTAAACGCTGAGGGGGACTCATGAAGCAGAATGCAATTCCCAGTCCTCCACACACAGCTCTCTTGCTTTCGGTGTCCTGCACACCCTCCTCTTCCTAATAAAGCCCAAAACAGCAGCCTGGGTGATACTATTCCATGTTTTGAATTCCATGCTCACCGGACACGGCAATGCAATGTCTTAACAACCAGGATGTCTCCACTGGTTCTGGTGTTGTCACACAAGTAGGCTTCATGTGGTCTTGGTGCAACTAGTCGTGGTTCACTTGTTTCCAAACGTGTATTTGGACCAACAGGGTTAAAAATATAGAAACCAGAAGGGAAGCAGTCACATGGTGGACACAGGGCACTTAAGCATATACTGACTTTTCAACATTTTACATCCTTGTAGCCTCCAGGGCTCAGTCCTGTTTAGGTATTGTTGCCAAGTACAGCTCAGCTGTGGGTTGTTTGTGGGAAAGACCCTTTACAGTTTCAGTGAGGTATTCAGCACAAAAATCCTTGGAATGTTTTCCTAAATACATAAATGCCTAGATCATTTTATATAGTTGTTCCTTACTGCTATACCCCACATTTTCACTGTAACTCTTTCTTTTAAAACCCTTTTTTGCTTGGTTGGTTTTGGTTTTGTTTACTTACACACACTGCGATCAGCCTCTTTGTCAGGGGTTTTAAAAGTTGAAACCAATTCATCAACAGTTTGCTTGGACTATTTTTGAGATGTTAGGAAACTGTCAATTGTAATATTTAGCGAAGGGTAGCCTGTTAAAACTGCTGAACCTGTTCTGGTGGAATACTTCTTTTGCTTATGAATGTTACCTACACTAGCGTGCTTTGTTTACAGAATGAACTGTACTGGAATGAATGGCTGAAATATACTCAGACACAATAAAAGTGCTACTGCTTTTTAATAAGAGAAGTTGCTGAAGCTGCTGTAAATTTCAGTGGGAGTTCAATATCTGAAATGCCTCCCAGATCTGGCTCCTAATGTGGAAACTGAATTACATATACTATCGATTTGAGGCCTAGATTGTTTTTAAGTTTGTCCACCCAGGCTTATCATGCAGTGGCTGTTTTTATTTTGCAATTACTCATAGTCCACCAAACTCTACTAAAATTGCCAATTAGCAGGATGTGAATGCTTCTATTTAAAGGGGAAAATCAGGTATGCATTCCTGCAGGTTTTTTCACTTAGTTGTATGAGTTAGTGTCATCGTTTCATTACTTTTCTTTTAAGCAGTTCCATAACAAGATGTAGGTAAGGCTTGGGTACAAGGGGTGAATTCTGAATGGCCCAAGATTTCTCTGAGTGACTGCAAGTGAAGACGTTTCTCTGCACTGCCATCACCTCCTGCTGTGCTGCCGTTGGTTTCAGGAGTATGTGAAATACAACACAGAGCAATAAATGCCAGTTAAAACTACTTTCAGTACCATTCAAAGTCTTTTTTATCATATTAAAGAGTACCTGAAGTCTTGTCTCACTGACTGGAGACCTGATATAAGTGCCACTGCAGTAGGAAGGAAGCTTTGGCCGTCTCACCCTCATTGCACCAGTGCCAGCCCACTGCATTGCACATGCTGCTGGCTGCCAGGTAAAACCCTGAAGACACAGCTGCTTCCACTCCAGGTTCATATTTCTGAAACCCACTTCTAGCATTTCTCAGAAAGCTGTAACTGATTATGTTTTGGTTTGCGACTTGCCAATTCATTCGAACAGGTGAGCAATTTTTTTTTTTTTTAAAGCACAATTTCCAAGGCATTAAGTCCTCTTATTCTAGAAATATGTTTGTATATACTTTTGTCTTTCAATATAGTAGGATTGTATTTATTTCAGGTTAAATATCCTGATGCTCTGATATGTTATATAGAAATATTGCTGCAGAGAGCTCGGCAGTTATATCTGAGGAAAGCTTCCTATGTTTTGCATGGTTTCCTGAGGACAGGAACTAAATCAAGATTAACTACAGACTAGTAAAGGGAAACAAAATTGTTGAATAAATGCTGCCTTCTCAATTTTGTGCCACAAGGGAGAAAAGGCAGCCACTCAAGACAGTGAGGAAATAGAGTTTCAAAGATTATTTGGATTACAGTGCGATTTGCTGGCAGACCTTATTGTCACCATATATTGTTAAAGGCATAAAGCTGGAAAAAATCTATTCTGGCTGCCTATGGCAGGTATGATTTTCATCATGTTGGTTGGGTAGTTGGGTAGACCCATTCTCTAGGCCAATTCTCCCAAATATATACACGTGAAAATCTGAGAGGTTTTTTATAGCTATTTTCCTGTTATTCTATTTGCTCTCTCAGTTTTGTGGTAGAGCTTTTTGGGGTGTTTTTGTTCTTGTTATTTTGTTTTGTGGGGGTTTTTTGTTCTTTTATTTTTTTCTTTTTCTTTTTTGTGCCTGCATAAGTAAGGCTCTTCTTATTTTAGTGCAAATTGTACATGCTGTGTCTGTCTGTATGTTTATTATAAAAAGGTGAAGTCCCAGTTTTGTAAGTCCCTACAAGTTTTAGTAAAAGAGTTAGACCAAGAGATAAGAGAAATATTTTCCAGGAGATGGAAAACAGCAGAATGTTTATTAGTCTGTGGAGAAATCACACAGTAAAGACTTTGTGAATGTCTCCGCTTCAAGAAAAACTTCAGTCATCTGACTTTTTACAAGACACCAGGGAATCAATCACAGGATAGAAACTCTAAGAAACTAGAATATATGGGTTACAGCATTCATGGAACTTCATGCTGTTCTCTTATTGATAGTCCGTCTTAGTCATATTTCAACCTACATGCATAGATTTGTCCTTTTCTTTCGTAGTTTTGGAACAGATCAAGATATCTCTTCCCTTTGAAAATCTGAGACTGGCATTCAGAATGGATGCTATCATCCATTTCCACCTCACGAAAACGCTCTCCTACCCCACTGTCAGTGTTATTTGCTACATCAGTGGACTTGTTCTGTTCAGCAATAAAAGGGCAGGTGTTTGAGGACCAGCCTGTGCAGACACCCATGCCCTGTTGCGGCAAATTCTCTCTGTCTGGCGGCGCAGCTGGACACGCAGAACTGCACCTTTCCCAGGAATGAATCGGTGAGGCTGATGGCATGGTGATAAAAAAAACCTCTGTAACCTCACACACACATCTTCTGGAGCGTGAATAGCATCTGAGTTTAATTTTTGAGGCAACTCAAAAATATATCCTGCCTCTGGGTTGATCGGAGAGTTTTCTGAAATACTCCCGACTCTGCTTGCAGTTGGTGGGATTCCTGTTCTAGGAAAAGCTCAGTGTGTTTTTCCTAGCACATCTACTAGTCCTGCTGCAAGCCCCACCTCTTTTGACCCGTACTGTTGCGCTCGAAATACACCACCGGTACTCAGTGCTGTCCGAAATCCCAGCCGCAAGTTCGAAGAGCATATGCTTCAGGGCATGCAGTCACTGCTCAGACGCTGAGGGTGCTTGTTGTTTCCTCATGAATATAAACGGCCAGTTCAAACCAAATGTTGTCAGTCTAGGGTGGCCTAGGACTGAAAGCAATTCCAAATTAATCTAGCAGGTTGTCAGGAGATCAAAAACGCCAGCAATGTATGAGTTGATGCAAATCACTGCCAGTTACAGGAACAAGGAAGGCATCTTAATGGAGTGCTTGCCAAATACTGCTCCAAACAGGCTTTTAGTACTACCTACTCATCAGCCGTATAAGATTCTGTACAGAATGAACACTTGCTTAAAATTAAATAATTAAACTAGCTACAATAAACAGCATAGGATAAACACAAAACAAAACAAATCTAAGGAAAATATATACTGTATTTCTTGAGATGGAACTGAATATGGAAGCCCCTGGTATAAAAAAAATAAATACCCAAACACACGCAGCGCTGTGCTAGGAAGTTGAATTTTTTTACAAAGTGAAAAACTGGTGTCACTGAAGACAATGGCATGTCTTCCACTAAGTCATTCAAGTTTTCAGGTCTCTTCCCTGTGTTTAGGATCCAGAGAACATTTAATGGGTATGACAGAATTCACCTTAGAAGCACAAAATAACCCTGACACTAGATACAGCATCCTACTGTATTTTTTTAGAAGTCAGAAATAGAATTATTCTGAAAGTATTAGGAATGCTGCTTCTCTTTTCAATGTTCCTTTTATTCTGGCGAGAGGGGCAAAATGAGTTTGAACAGCTTAAAGTAAGTAATAGAGATTACTTTAAAAGAAACGGAGATTTATATTCTTATTAGATGAAGACTTGCCATCTTGTCATTAATCCTCAGTTACACTGAACTGGTTCTATTGCAGGGACAGCAGCTGGAATGTGAGCACGCCTGGTTTGCAGTTCAGAACAGGGCTGCTGTGGTTGCTTTCAGAAAAGCAGTGAGTAGAAATCTGTCATGGAAATGGCAATTAAAAAAAAGAAGAAAATGTAATAAGAAAACTAACTCAAAGATCAAAAACAAAGGACCCATGTCAGCTTTCAGAACGCTGCCTGGATGCTAGAAGGGATGATGGTAAGTGGTTCAGAGGCCTAGCAAGACACTTACCCACAGCTCCTGTTGACTTCTCCCAGACAAATAAAAGCTTCCCGGGAAAATACTTGAACCTAGCTAGCAGCACTAATGAGATAAGTCTGTAAAACTCTCCGTGCCATTAGCAAAGCACCTAGGAATATTAACAGCAGTGGTAAGGAAAATTAGAGGTCGCAAAGGATTCCAAGGTGTTTCTTCCCAGACCCAGACCATTCTACCTGTTTTTGTAGTAGCATGTTGCAAAGCCTGCAGAATGCAAAGCCAGCTTTTTACCGTGCCTAGTGGAATGCCCCCAGTCTCTGCTAAAAACCAATAAAACTACATTTTCATAAACAGTAAAGCCCTAGAGCTTCTGAAATAATAATGAATTTTAAAAGTGTGGAATTATTTACTATTTGTATCACAATAGCAAGTAGAGAAGCCAAACAAATTGGGAGTTGCTTAATACTGGGCAATGTGCAAACATAGCACAAACATCACAGAAATATGCAACCTAAACAGTCCAGACAGCCACAGGGTGAGAGAGGAAACATAGATGCATGTTAAACAATTACGGATTTCCCAAGCCAGAATAAAAACTAAGGGAAGCTACAGAAAATATATTAGAAACTTGATTATCAGCAGTGTTCCTGCCAGTGTAAAAAGTGCTATTGTTTGTGGAGTTTCATTTCTGTCAGAGAAAAAGGGCAATGAATGAAGGTATCATGCAGATATTTCATTGCAGGCTCACAATGAAGCAACTACATAACTGCAGCTACTTAGCAAAGTTCCTTTCTGTTAGAAACAGTACTATTATCTGAGAAAATCCCATTGGATTTTCACTTGGTGAGGTTCCTTTGTTTAAGGAGTTTCTTTTTATTATGCAGAAAAGCTCTGAGCTACTTTGCTCAGGTCTTTACATGTTGAGTGAGAACTAACTGAGTCAAGAGGGCACACATTCTTTTCCTCTCACTCCACACTTTCTTGTTGAGTGGTAAATCCACTTCACACTACTTGGTGAAAGAGCACCTCAGTTTGTGTTTCAGGTCTCTGGTTCTAATTCAGAAAAAGACATTTGGTACCTAGAAAGCCTTAAGGGAGCAAGCACGGTGCATCAGCTTCCCCATAGACAGTTACTGGGCCACATAGAGGGACTTGTATCCAAAAAGCATGAAGATTCAGAGACTTTGCTGGGACTTCTGGGTGAAACTTCTGCTCTTCTGGAAAAAAATAGCAAGTTTTTTCCTTACCCTGTCTTGTTCACAGAGAAGAATCAATTAAAGGAAACAGTGGAAGGTGAATATCTCCACCAGCTTCTTCTTTTACCATAAAAGAAGACAAGCAAGAAGTTAGCCTTTATTCTCTGCCCCCACCACCCACACTCACTGGGCTGAGCCCCTCTTAAAGCTGGTGGCTGTGACTGGACTCACCTTCTGCATTGGCCATGGTCAGACCCTTGCAACTGACTGAATGAGCAAAGCATAACACGTTGCCTCTTGTTGGCTGAGCCACATGAACGGGCTGGATTCCTGGTTCCTTGCCTGTGGCAACTGCAAAACAAGACGTGTTTGCCCAGGCTGCCGTCGTGAACCACACACTCACAGAAACATTTAGGTTGGAAAAGACCTCCAAGATCACTGAGCCCAACCTTTGAGTGATCACCCGCTTGTCAACTAGACCATGGCATTAAGTGCCACGGCCAGTTGTTTCCTGGACGCCTCCAGGGATGGTGACTCCACCACCTCCCTGGGCAGTACATTCCGGTATTTAACAGCCCTTTCCATTAAAAGATTCTTAATGAAGGGATGAAGGTACGCAGTTGCCACAGGTAAGGAATGCAGGTATGGTCAGCTAACGCAACTCAGTGAGTAGCTGCACTAACCACTTGTAATTGCTGGTACACACCTTCACTGACTTGCATGTGGCTACAGTGGAAATAGAGGAATCCCATGGAGTTTATGAGCGTTATACTCACACACTATTATTCAGTCACAGCTAACATGTTCATTGTATTGTTCATTCAAAAGAGGGAACAACATATTGTTAAATTTGGAATTATAAGGTAATTTTTCCCTTTTAAAATTAATCATTTGTTTGTTTGTTTGGGGGGTTTTTGTTTGTTTGGGGTTTTCTTGTTTGTTTGGTTTTTTTTGGTGGGTTTTTTTTGTTTTTTAGGTTGGTTGGTTTTTGGTTTTTTGTTTGTTTTTGATTTTGTTTTTGGGGGTTTTTTTACAGACAACATCAAAGCCAGCAACTACGGATTTTTCTGTTTGTTGTGTTTGGTATTTTAACTAGGAAACAGTCTGGCCCACAAGGTGGGAATAAATGTTGTTTACCATCCAAGGTTCATATAACTATTGATTTATTTCTGCCTGACCATTTTTTTTTTCATGCTTTGGCATGAGGACCTGAGAACAGCAGGAGAGGAGGAGGTTTTTGAAAGAAAAAGTTCTTGCTCAACTTTGGCTATGGAAGAAGTAATTAGTAAAAATAGTCAGTAATATGGATAAGACTATCACTGGGGAAAGAAATCAGAAGAATGGTCAGTATTTAGTCAGAAAGACACAAGAGAGATACTGGGAAAGTGGTGAAGGCACCATGACTGTGCTTTTGAGGAACTAACCGTGATAAAGCAGAATACAAACTGTTGGTCAGAGCACATTTGTCCAACTCAGTTCAATCTATTGAAGGCTTAATTGAGTTTATTTGCAAGCATGGCTGGCTCTATACACAGTTTGTTCTCACACACAACATGATTAGTACTTTATTAGTAACAATGGCAGCTGAATATGTACCATTGCTGCCAGAGGCAGCCTGGCACATGACTGTATTCTGACAAGTGTTTGGCAGATGCTTTCACAATGTAGATGAATCTTCTGACTCTGCTGCTGGACCTGGTTTGAAAAGGTTGTCTTCTTAGAGGTTTATGCCACTGGCTACACAACATCCCTTTGGGCACACTAATGTCTGTGGAGACACGTGACAGTGGGGATACCTGAAACTCTGAAGTTGTACTGGAACCATCTAACACAGATGACTGTGGATGTGGGCACTTCGTTCCTTGAGAGCAATTACTGTGGGGAACTGTTCAAGCCATGTGTTACCACAGTGCTTGATGAAAATGCCACAACTCTTTGGAGTATGATGGTACTCCTAAAGTGGATAGTCCTTCAGGATGTCATTACTGTGCTAACTGCTTTGGCCAAAGATTTCTGTGATGTTTCTCCAACTCACTTGCTCCCGCATGAAATTTAACCAATAAAACCCAGAAGTCCTTACATCATATATCTTGAATATACAATATTGAAACGATACATTTCATTGCGTTCGACTCATTGGTTTGTGCGCTTAAAAAAACAGGATGGTGTTTCTGCTGACATTTTCTGTGCAAATACGCCTACACTCAGCATTTCGATTCAACTACACGTTATTTTTTGCGCAAGTTCAACAGAATTTCTTGTAGAGTGCCTTCTTCAATATTACTTTGTTCCTTCTCCAGTAATTTTTCAGGAATGGAGTCCTGAGAAACAGAGCTCGAGAAAGAAAATGAAATTGTGGTTTAGACTGGCTAGATCTTCACTCAAACGCTGGATTAAGTTTCTGGTTTTACCACATCCTATATGTATGACCTGAGGCAAGCTATACCGCCTCTTTATGCTGCAATTTCTCATCTTGAAAGTGGGGAAAATAATACTTTCTCTACATAACAGAATTCTTGTGAAGCAAAGTCCATTAACAGTAATGAAAATCTTCAGCAGAGTGGAAGTAATCTTTGCAAGTATGAATAAGGCGAAGTGCCAGGTCCTGCACTTGGATTGCAGCAATCCCCAGCAGCGCTACGGGCCTGGGGAGGAGTGGCTTGAGAGCTGTTCTGCAGGAAGGGACTTGGGGGTGCTCGTTGACAGCTGGCTCAATACGAGCCAGCAGTGTGCCCAGGTGGCCAAGAAGGCCAATGGCACCTTGGCCTGTACCAAGAACAGCTGTAGCCAGGAGGACCAAGGCAGCGATCATCCTCCTGTACTTGGCATTGGTGACGCCACACCTCAAGTACTGCATTCGATTCTGGGCCTCTCACTTTAAAAAGGACAATGATGTGCTGGAACTTGTCCAGTGAAGGGCAACAAGGCTTGCTAAAGGTCTAGAAACCACGTCTTATGAGGAAGAGCTGACAGTGCAAAGGTTTGTTTAGTCTCAAGAAGAGAAGGCTCGGGGGGACTTGATCGCTCTTCAACTACCTGACAGGAGGCAGTGAGGTGGGGGCTGATCTCTTCTACCTTGCCTGAAGTGAGAGGACTAGAGTAAACATCCTTAAGCTGAGACAGGGGAGATTCACATTAGATATCAGAAAAAGTTTTTTCACTGTTAAGGTGGTCAAGAATGGGAGTCACCACCCCTGCATGTGTTTAAGAGGCATTTGGGTCTGGTGCTGGGTGATATGATTTAGTGGCTAAGGGGTTAAAGTGGTAGTGCTGGGTTGATGGTTGGACTGGAGGATCTTAAAGGTCTCTTTCAACCTCCTTGATTCTATGATCTAAATAAGGGTGTTCATCATCCAAACACACAGAACAGAAACACCATTGGCAGGGCACTGAGCTGAAACTGATTTTTTAGTGCCTGCCTCTGCAAGGGGAGATCAGTGGCAGGGCATGCCTGACGCAGACACTTCTCACACTGTGTCCTTCTGAAGGCAAATTAGACATAAGCACATCTAGTACATCAGCAGACACAAAGCCCTCTTATAAAAATGTCCAAAATTGTAAAAAAATGGTCTGGAAAAACGATAAAAACCAAACATGTTGTCAGTCAAGAAAACTATATTACTAGTTAACTGTAAATGTCAATAATGCATACAGGCTAAAAACAGAGATCAAAATGTTTTTAATTATCTTTTATATGTATGATACCCTTTTCACACCACACAAGTTCGTGGATTTAGGGAAAGAAAGACCAGGAAATTTTCAGCTCCACAGCTGGTGTCTCCAGTTGCTTTCCCTGTGATATTGTCCAAATTCAGAGTACTGGCAACTCATTAGCACTGCCACATTTTCCGTTTTAACTCATGCCACTGAACCACAGATGATGTGCAAAACTGGGGCAAGTAGTGCACAGGTGAAATGGCAACCTGTCTCTGTGTGGAGACAACAACTCGACAGTGTGGTAGAGCTGCCAGCCGTACTTCTCTACCCAGCAAGTAATACCTGATCTTGTACATTTATCGTGTTTCACATTTGGGTAATGCCTGCCACCTTTAGCGTTTCCCCCTCTCCTTTTTATTTTTAAAACACAATGGATGATCTGGTGGAATGGAGCGGCGACAGCTCTCTTCAAGAGTCGCAGTGGCACCTATATTTTGAACCAGCAAAGCAGTCACAGGTGTGGAGCACCCACGATGAGCCATCACCTCTCCGTCACCGACTGAAGCGACTGCCGGCGGGGGGTGCCGGGGACGTAGCACGGGGAAATTCTACTGACGCTCAGGAGCGCGCTTGCTGCTGTCAAGAGAGGGAGGTCAGAAGCCAGAGCCCCTTCTCTTTTC
>VZRE01000354.1:3899-30171 GCA_013396775.1 Cephalopterus ornatus
AAAAAAAAAAAAAAGAAAAAAAAAAGCCAACCCTTTTGCAAAGGGGTTTTTGGAGGCCGGGGTGGGACGGTGTCGAATGTCCAGCGCTGGCAGGGGCCATGGGGAGGAAGTTGTTAACATTTCTCTCCGAGAAGGTACCTGCTCATCCTTTCATGCCCTCACCATTGAGGCCAGACACGGGAACTGCTGCGGCTGAAGAGCACAAAAACCCCCGCACAAAACCTCCGGGCAGTGACCCCGCAGCTCCAAGCTCATTTGCATCCATTACCAGCCCCGGGGCCAGCTCGGGGCTGTTGGCACAGACCTGCCCCGTGAAAGGTCCCTCTCTCCGGTGAAGCTCAAGGAATCGAGACCTATCAAGTGACAGAGCGAATAATTCCCTCTGAAAGAGGATTCATCCCCAGGGCCGGGCGCTGAGGCCTCCGAAGAGGCGGCTCCGCGCGGATTTGGGAGGCTGCGCTCCACAGGGATGCGGCCGAGTTCGTCCAGCTCCTGCTGCTCGTGGAGCTGGACGTGGGGGTGGCCGTTCCCAGGATGATCAGGGGTTTCAGTCCCCCTGCTGTGTGCTTGGGTTGGACTCGATGATCCTCGTGGGTCCCTTCCCACTCGGAGTGTTCCGGGAAACATCTACACTGTCTTGCCTGCTGCTGTGGCACCCCAGGAAGCTCCCAGTTATTCCTGAGGCTCCTAATTTCTCATCTCATCATCCCTCCAGGATGTCACGTGCAGGGAGATGGGTTTTATTTGATGCTGTTTCACCCAGGCCTCAAAAGACCCCCCGCTTTGTCACCTGGGGCCTCCTCACCTCGGGAGGGACGGGGCATCTGTGTTGGCATGAGTGGAGCAGGCAAAGTGCAACTGCCTCCTGTGGGCATCCCATGATCCTGGAGGCTCTCCAGATGCTCTCCCAGAAAGGTTTCCCAAGGAGGAGCTCTCCCTCTCCCTCCAAGGGTCACCCCAGCAAGTCCTCCTCAGTTTTTGGTACAAACCCTGCCCCCAAGGTCACCTTCAATGTGAGATCAGTGCCCCAGAACCTCCTCCACCCAGATCCCAGCTGGGCACAGCCTCCTGAGCAGCAGGATCCCGATGAGGGATCGTGGGCAGCGATGCTGGAGACGCTCAGGGGGACCTGAGCCCCTCCCATTCCAGAGGGTGCCTTTTAGATGCCAAGAGAACTCCTCAGACGGACACTGGAAGAATTTTCAGCGAGGTGCTGATGGCCTTCGGGAGGGATTCGGAGCCCAAACCTGAGGTCTCTGTTCATTCCATAAGTATTTGAGTGCCAGCACTTGGCTCCCAGGAGCTGCTGGGGTATCCCCCTTGAAGGGGGAGGAAAGCTCCTCCTCAGGAAACTTTTCTGGGAGAGCATCCCAGGGAAGCATCCTCAACGCTCCTGGAGACCCTCAAGGGGTTCAGGGGGTGCCCACAGGAGGCAGGTGCCAATAAACCCGCTCAGCTCATGCCACAGATGTCCCGTCTCTCCTGGGTTTCAATCCCATCACCTGGACTTAAAAACCAGATCCTGGTGCCCCACCAGCCACCAGCACCTCCAGCTGGGAATGGGTGATGGAGGATGGACCCCACCACGTGGTCATCCTCCAGGATGAAGGATGGGAATTGCCACTGGTGGTCCCCACACGGGCTCAGCACTCACATGCCACGGTCCAGAGACGGGCTGGGACTCCCAGGGGTGGATCCTGATGCTGCAAGCTGCTGTAAAATCTCCGGGACGCTGGGAATGTCCCTCTCCAGGACTCGCATTGTCCACCTCTGGCACGAGACGGTTCTCATTAAACCCTGCAATTGATCTCCTGTCTTTAAAGGAAACAAGAAAGAAGGAACAAACCAGAAGGGATCCTCCTTCCTGCAGCCCAGGGGAACAAATCTGGCTTTAATTTCTTTCCCTTTTGTCGTTCCAGTTGGGGATTTCACTGGAACTTCGCTGCCTTCCCCATCCCTCTCCTTCTGCTCCTCGAGAAACAGGAAAGTCTCCCCTCTGCTTTCCATGCTTCCTCCCTTTGTTCTCCACCCCTGATTTATGAAAGGGCTTTTCCCTCCCTATATCCTTCTTTTTGGGAGTCAAGGACCCCCAAAAAGTGGTGGTTCCCACCCCCAGAGTTCAGAAGAGCCACGCTGGGCCTCGCTCAGATGTGTCTGACTGGCACTAAATATTCCATCTCCACTGGGAAGGTGCTGGAGGACCCCACCTTCGGAGCCATCCTTGGAGAAGGAGCCTCAGATTTATGCTGCTGACCGGTTTTGATTTTCCAGCAGCAGGAGAAAATGCACTCCAGAACCCAGAACAGTTCATTCCCAAACAGGTAGGAGGAGGTTTAGGCTGATCCCTTGGGATTTAACTTCTCCAAGGGGTTAAATCCTGCACTGGGGAAAGCCTGGGAGAGGTGGGAAAAGTCACCTCCCTTCCCTGACCTGTGGGCAAACCCTCAGTGGACCAAATCGTGGTGGTGCCCATGGAAGGTGTGAGAAGGACCCTGTGCTGCTCCCAGGGAGGGTGATGATGATACCAGGGAAAAAAAAAAGAAAAAAGCAGGATTTGGGAGTTAAGGTAGGAAAGGGAATGGAGCATAATGGTCTTTTAATCAGCAAATGAGACCAAACTAATGGCCTTTTAAGCAGAAAACTTTGGGTTTGGGTTTTTTTTTTTTTTTTCCCCACTTGGCACATGCATCAAAAAGTTATTAAAAGGGACTGGTTAAATATCTCATTAATGAAGATGAATGACGCCTCAGATTTGTTTTTAAACAGTTCAAAGCAGTTTTTTTTTCCTGACCTCCCAAAGTGTGTGTGTGTGTGTGTGTGAAGGGGGATCTCAGCGCCTTGAAATGTGCCTTTTTGCCCCCCGCCCCCCTTTCATTTTAAAGCAGCTTTAACTGATTTCAGCGCCGGAGCCGCTGCTGCTGCACAGCCTGGGAGGGAGAGATCAGGCTGGGACATGAGAAAAATCAGTTTGTTGAGTGCAGAAACACTCCAGGGATCTCGGGGGCTGCTCTGCACATCCACACTCTCCATCACTCGGAGATGTTTACAGCTGGGATGGAACAAGCTCCCTCCTGCTTGGAAGCACATGTGAGAGCCTGGGAACAAACAGCTCCAGGGGAGAGGAGGCATCTCATGGCCCCAAAATCACAGCGAGCTCTGAGGGATGCAGGTTGTACCAACCACCACGTTCCCTGGTGCCATTTCCACGTCTCGGGCGTCCCAGGCTGGGAAAACAAGCCTTGGCATAGAACGCCAGACTGGTTTGGGTCGGAAGGGATCTTCAATCCCATCCCATCCCACCCCCTGCCCTGGGCAGGGACACCTTCCACCAGCCCAGGTTGCTCCAACCTGGCCTTGGGCACTTCCAGGGATGAGGACGCTTCCCAGCTTCCCTGGGAAACCTGTGCCAGCACCTCACCACCCTCACAGAGAAGGATTCCTTCCCAAATCCAGTCCAAATCTCCCTTATTTCAGTTTAAAGCCATCAGTCCTTGTCCCGGGCCCCAGGGTCGGGTGGGGTGAGCTTCTGAGCTCCCAAATTCACACCAATCCCCTCAGGCTGCCCCAGGAACCCCCAGATAAAGAGAATCCTGAGCCCCAAAATAAAGGAACATCCCAGCTCCTGCAAAGGCCAGGGATGGGAGGAGCCTGATTTCAGATTGGTTTTTGATACACAGCCTAAAAGAAGCTCCTGTGTGCCTCATTTTAAGAGTGATTGCATTAAAATCACCCTCTCCATTACACAGACACTAATAGAGGCTCAGCGCATTATTCCTATCAAAGTGCAATTTGCATTTACAAAGGGGTCCCGGGAAGTGATGGATGGGGAAGGAATGGGGAAAGGCTTGTAAAGCCTCATCTTGGAGGAACTTTCAAGCACAAGGCGCTTTTTCTTACACCTTCCCCTGCGCAGAAACCTCGGGACGGCTCCTGAAATGAACATTCCGGCGCTCGCCTTTCACCCCACAGCCCATCAATAAAGGCTGCAGGGGAAGGGGGGGGGGGGGCCGTTTTCTTTCTTTAGGNATTTATCTTCATTAGGGCTCTGGGCAGCCCCTCTGATCATCACCACGTCGGCGGCGCCGCCAGGAGAAAAAGCTACTGTTCCTTTCCCCCGGTCCCTGCCCGCACATCCAACCGCCCCAGCGCTCGGAACCTGCCCTCAGCCACGGCAAAAGGGGGTTTTGGGGGGGGGGTTTCTCCTCTTTCCTCTGCTCCTTGGCGAGGCTGAGCTCCAGGGGGACACGGGGAGAGTCAAGGGAAAAGCGAATTAACGCCCGTCAGGGAGGGAGATGAAGGAGGAGGGGAGAACTCTCGGGCGACCCGTGCCAGGGCATCGCCACCCTCTAAAGGGACTTTGAAGCTCATCCAGCCCCACCCCTGGCACAGGCAGGGACACCTCCCACTAGCTCAGGTGGCTCCAACCTGGCCTTGGACAATTCCAGGGATGGGGCAGCCACAGCTTCTCTGGGAAACTTGTGCCAGTGCCTCATCACCCTCACAGGGGAGAATTTCATCCCAAATTCAACTTAAATATCCCCTATTTCAGTTTAAAGCCAGTCCTGAGGAGCAGGTGGGGTGGGGTGACACCAAACCCTCAGGCTGCCCCAGGAACCCCCAATCCCAAATAAAAAGGATCCTGAGCCCAAATCAAAAATTATCCCGGGATACGATTTTCAAAAGTTACCTGCAGAAGATGCAGTGGGTGATACCAGTCTGGAATATCTTCAGGGGACGAGCTCTGGCCCAAAAGCTCAGCCCTCCCATCCAATCTCCACGTTCCCAACTTGCATCAGCTGTTTACAGGGGGGATAATTTTGGGAGAGGAACTTCTCCCTCCCTGTCCTGCTCCAGATTTCCTCCCTGGACACAAGGAAAGACCCCCCTCAGTCAAAATCCTCTGCAAACCTTGCTGGGATGCTGAAGGAACAGATCCATCTCCTCAGTTGTCCTCAGGGATGTCCCACAGTCATCACTGGACACTCTTCTGTCTCTTCCCATAATGGACGTTCTTGGGAGACAAGTATTCATGGCATGACGCGAGACCTCGGGTCTGGGTTCCAAATTCCTTCTGCCAGCAGCTCTCTGAAAATTCTTCCAAGGTTTCAACAGAGCAATCCTCGGCATTTAAATGATGTCCCCTGGAACGGGAGGGAACCCACATGACAACATCTTCCACGAGCTGGAGGAATCACAATGGAAAAGTGACACTGGGACCCCACTGCTGAGAGTGGATATGGTCCATCCCACCTGATCCACCCCACCTGGATCTGTCCCTAAACAAGGCATCTGTGCTCCAGCGTCACTCTCTGAGGTCCCCTGATGCTTCCAGAGCTGGAGGCATCTCCCCCCCGGACTGGGATTTCAGAGGGACAGGATTTGTCCATGGAAGTGTCCACGGTGTTCGGTCAAAGGTTGGACTCGATGATCTTGGAGGTCTTTTCCAATCTTAGGGATTCTATGCCTTAGGATGGGATGAATCTCCCTGGAGGTGCCTCGTGGCCTGGCACAGCCCCACTTCAAGGCAATAAAATGGACAAGGGGGAAGCAACATGGTTGATGCGCTCTGGGGTGGGAAAAGCGAGACTGGAATTCTCCCTGGTCAAGCACGGACTCTCTCTGGGAAGACACCAGGATTCACATCACGGGTGTTTCTTGTGGTTGGACACAGAAATCTCAGCCAAGGAGATCTGCTCAGGCTTCCTCTGTACTCAGAGGTACAGCTCATCCCACCCCACCCCACCCCAGCCCAGCGAATCCCAGCTGGGAAAGGTTGGCCTTGTCCTCCAGCTCCAGAAAGATCCCAGGGATCTGAAGTTGGGTGGAATTAATCCCTCACCCACAACTACAGGAGAAAGCAGCATTTAGGGTCCTCATGGCACCAACTTCCCAAGAACAGCGAAGGGATTGGGGTTTATTTCTTCTTACCATTTTTTGGGAGCATTTTTCTCCCTTGCTTTCCTTTGGGGGGGGTCCCAATCCTCATTCCAGGCACCAGCCCCAGCAGAGAGGTGACACAGAGGATGGGGCAGGGGGTGAGCCCTTCCCTCTCAGCCCTGGCTTTGTCTGGGTGACCCAAGGAGAGGGTCTGCCCCCTGCTCTGGCCACCACGGGAATCCCACCCCCTCCAACCTCAGCCCTGATCCCCCCACCAGCAAAAACAACCCTGGAGAGGAGCAAACCTGACCAGCAGGTGAGGGGTGGCACTGAAGGTGACGGGCTGGGGAGCAGTGATGCTCCCACAGGTCTCTGCTTCACAGGAGGTTATTGCCTCTATTCCCTCCGGTTTATGGGATTAACAACCCCATCAGCTTTGCCCTTCCCACCCCACTGTCCTCACAATCACCTTTTTTGTCTAATTGCCCACCTGACATTATTAATTAACACTCAGTCATCCTTGGCCAGGACTCTGGACCCACAGGAAGGTCCACAAGCCTGAGAAAGTGTCCAACTCACAGCAGACAACTCCAGAAAACACTCCTTCTACCCAGAGCCCTTTCTCAGGGCCTGAGAAATGGGACAGAGCAAACAAATTCCTTCGCCCCCCACAGTTCCTCTGCCCCTTGTGATCAGAGCTGGCTCGAGCACCTCTGCTTCACCAAGTCCTGCAGAACAGGAGGACACACCACACAGTTTGGTGGCCTGGAGCTGTGCCAGGGCAGGGTCAGGTTGGATCTCAGAAGGTTCTTCCCCCAGAGGGTGGTTGGGCACTGACCAGGCTCCCCAGGGCAGTGGGCACAGCCCCAAGGCTGCCAGAGCTCCAGGAGGGTTTGGATGATCCTCTGGGGCACAGGGGGGGACTCTTGGGGCTGGGCCTGTGCAGGGCTGAGGGTTGGACTGGGTGGGCCTTGGGGGTCCCTTCCAGCTCAGGGTATTCCATGATTCATGGAAACAAAAAGCTTTGCAACCGTGCGTGACACAAGGAAGGGGGAGATGATGGATGGAGACACAAGGATTCGTGGCTGTTTCCAGGCCACCACTCAAGGAACAAAATCAAAATCATTTAGGTGGAAAAGACCTCTTGGGTCACGTCCAACCACTAACCCAGCACCGCCAAGGCCACCCCAACCACTTGAGGGCTTTGCTCTTGCTCCCTCCCAGTTCTTTCAGGGCCCAGCACTCTCCACTCCAAGCCCCAACCACAATCCTGCTGCTTTCCCTTCCCTGTTTGCCGATGGAGGAGCGTGTTTGAACAAGGCATTTGCTTTGCTGACAACACACAGAGAGCCAGGAGCTGACCACACCTGACCTTCAGCCCTGTGCTCGTGCTCACAGCGGCCACCCCAGAGCCTCCCCACACGTGGGAGTCAGGCTCTGCTCCCAGGCAACAAGAGGGCACGGCCTTAGGCCGCACCAGGGGAGGGTCAAGTTGGACACTGGGAAGGAATTCTTCACAGAAAGGGTGGTTAGATATCGGCAGGGGCTGCCCAGGGAGGTTTGGAGTCCCCACCCCTGGAGGTGTCCAAGGAAGGACTGGCCGTGGCACTCGGTGCTCTGGGCTGGGGACAAGGTGGGCATGGGGTCAAAGGTTGGACTCAATCTCAGAGGTCTTTTCCAACGCAAATGACCCTGTGTCATGGGTTTATGTGGTTGAGTTTCGGTAGCGGGGGGTGGGGGCTATAGGGGTAGCTTCTCTTAGAAGCTGCTAGAAACTTCTCCTGTCCTATGAAGAGCCAGTGATAGCCAGCTCCATGAGGAACTTCCTGCTGCTGGCCAAGGCTGAGCCAATTAGCATTGTAACACCCCTGTGATAACATGTTCAAGAACAGAGGAGATTGTTGGGCAGAAGAAATTCCAGCCCAGGAAGAGCAGAGAACACGAGAACAGCAATGTAGGCACCAAGGTCAGTGCAGCAGGAGGGGGAGAGGGGGCCCCCTCTCCCCCAGGAGCAGGGAAAGGACTTGGAACTGAGGCTCCTGCAGCTTATGGAGGGTGTGGAGATTCTCCTGCAGCTTATGGAGAAGCCCATGCTTTAGCAGGTGGATGCATGAAGGAGGCTGTGACCCCATGGGAGGCACAAGGATGGAGCAGAGTCCTGCAGGAGACCTGTGGCCTGTGGAGAGGGAAGCCCAGGCTGGAACAAGTTTGTCCCAGGTAAGACTGGTGGCCCTGTGAGGGACCCCACGGGAACAGGGGAAGGACTCAGAGCTGTGGCCCCCTGCAGCCCGTGGTGAAGACCACGGTGAAGCAGCTGTCCCCTTGCAGCCCGTGGAGGACCATCGGGGTGCAGAGACTCGACTGCACCCCACGGGGAACAAGAACTGGCTACAACCCCCCTTCCCTGTCCCCCTGTACTGCTGGGGGGAGAGGAGAGAGAACGTGGAAGGAAGGAGGGGTGGGGAGGTGAAGGTGTTTCAAGACTGTTTTATTTCTCACTCTTAAGCTTTTATCCTGTTAATAATAAATTTAAGTTTTACCCCACATTTGCCAATTAGTAAGTGACTTCTCCCAGCTCTTATCTCTACGTGGGAATCTTCAGCTGTTTTTTTTTCCTCCCCCCTCCCTGTTCAGCTGCAGAGGGGAGTGAGAGAGTGATTTTGGTGAGTATTTGAAATCCGGCCAGAGTCAAACCACCACATTCTGTGATCTCCGTGCCAGTGTGGCTGCACCTTTCTCAGGAAACCACTGTGCTCTGCAGTGACACAACCTCTGGGGGGGTTGATTTATGGGTGAGCAAAGTCACGGGCATTGCCAGGAGAAGAGCACATTCATGGAATGGGTTGAGTTGGAAGGGACCTCAAAGCCCAACCAGTGCCACCCCCTGCCATGGGCAGGGACACCTTCCACAGGCCCAGGTTGCTCCAACCTGGCCTTGGACACTTCCAGGGATCCAGGGGCAGCCACAGCTTCTCTGGGCAACCTGGGCCAGGGCCTCCCCACCCTCACAGCCAGGAATTCCTTCCCAATATCCCATCTCTCCCTGCCCTCTGGCAGTGGGAAGCCATTCCCCCTTGTCCTGTCACTACAAGCCCTCATAAGAAGTCCCTCCCCAGCCTGAAAGACAGTCCCTCTCCAGACAGGAAATTCTTCCTTCCTGTTTTACCTCCTGGGATATTCCCTGGTCTCCGGAGGCCTTCAGCCCCTGCCAACCCACACTTGGCCAGCTGATCCCTGTCCACGCACAGACTGGGTCTTTCAGACAAGTCCCAGTTGCCCACACAGAGGTACAAAGCGCTCAGGGTACCCAAGTTATCCGTGACTGTATTTCTGGGAGAGTTGCACCTTCCTTGGACAACGACTGGAGGCTGGTTGGGGGCTCCCCAGGGCCCCAAAACTGGCACTGGCCTCTGAATTACACCTCTACATTTAGGTGTGAAAATCTGGGAGCTGAGTCCTGGCCAGAGTCCAGCTGGAACCCAGTTACTGGGGACAGACAAACCTCATTTATATTGCTGTGATAAGGCTGGAAGGACCTCAAAGAACCTCCTCCAGGGAGCCTCAGGTTTCATGAGCAGTGCAGAAAACTGCTTAGCTCCTCATTTTGTGGGAGAAAAATGCCTGGTGGTGGAGACTCCGATCATCCCGTTCCAATGATGCTACTGTGTCTGCAGCAGCAGAACTGCTCTGAGAGGCCCTTTCCAGCTGACTCAGCCACGGGGTTATTGGGAAGAGCTGCGTTGGAACAAACAAGACAGAAAATCCTGAAATCAGGGTTTAAACCACTCTGGCACTGGGTTGTTCCCACAATCCGGTTTGTATCCAAGCAGGCAGCAACTCCCACCAGCTCCTGACCCCAAAACTAGGGGGACCCGAGCCCCCTCCTCCCCACACTGAGGACAATTCAAAACCTCTCCAGTGCATTTTTCTGGCCTGCAATTCAGCCCATTCCTGACCCGTGAGGGGTCCCTGTGCAGCAGCATCTGCTCCAGCCCAGCTCCTCCCTCTTCTCAAACCTCCCTGGATGCAGCCACTGCCTCCCTGCATCCCAAAACAACCCCTTCTCCTCACCATCCTCTGAAATCACATCCAGAGAGCTTGAAGTTAGGCCATTTACCCCCTGTCCTGGTGAACAAGGAGAACAGTTCATTCCCTTCCTGCCTGCAGAAGCCCGGGATGGACTTGTGGGCTGTCCTAAAATGTTTTCCTGACCTAAACAACTGCAAACCTTTTGATCTTCCTTCCTTGGCCACCATTCCCAGTCCTCTGGTCTCTTCAGCAGCCCAATTCCAGGCTGCCTCCAACCAGTGTGTCCTCCCAGCTCTGCAGCCCCCAGATTTGGGCTCACAGGTCTCAGCGGCACCAAGACACAGAGGAAAACTGGATCACACCTTCCCCCCTTCCATCCCTTTCTGAGGAGAATGCCTTCCCTGAGCGTCTGTTCTCCCTGGGTGTAGCATCTCCAAGCTTTCCTTGGGTGCAGTTTCCCCAAGAGGGTGTGGAGAGAGGCTGGGAAATAATATTTAGAAGGGAGCCAAGCAACTGGGTGTGTCCCAGGAAGCCCCAAAACGTACCTTAGTCATCGGTTTATCTCCATGGGAACGTGGCCGGGGTGACTCCGGGGTCACGGATGTCCCACGTCACGCTCACCTGCTTTCTAGTAGTCCCTGGGGAGGAAAAGGGCAAAGGGTTGTCCACTGGGTGGCTGGAAAAGCAAATAAAGTTACAATAAGTCAAAAGGCAAGGAAGAAGTCGGTCCCCTCTGCACCGGGGGACTTCCTTGTTGGAATTCCAGCATGCAAATCTCCCCTGCCCATCCCACTTCGCGGCAGACAGGAGGATCAGAAGTGCCAGGGAAGCAGGGGGATGGGTTTATGAGGTCATTTTATATATTATATACATGTTATTTATGAGGTTACAAGGTGCGTTGTGTGGGGAGAGGAGCAGGAGGGGATGGTGATGGAGAATCCTCCGTTGCCAGCTGATCCATGGCATTGTTGGGTCCCAGTTTTGGGCAGGAGGAGCTTCCACAGAATCCTGGAATGCTTTGGGGTTGTGGAAAGGACCTCTCAGAGAATCCTGGAGTGCTTTGGGCCAGAAGGGACCTCTCAGAGAACCCTGGAGTGCTTTGGGCCAGAAGGGACCTCTCAGAGAATCCTGGAATGCTTTGGATCAGAAGGGACCTCTCAGAGAACCCTGGAATGCTCTGGGCCAGAAGGGACCTCTCAGAGAATCCTGGAACGCTTTGGATCAGAAGGGACCTCTCAGAGAATCCTGGAATGGTTTGGGGTTGGAAGGGACCTCTCAGAGAACCCTGGAATGCTTTGGGCCAGAAGGGACCTCACAGACCACCCAGTTCCAACCACCTTTCCAGAAACCAAGTAGCTCCAAGCCCCCTTTTACCCCCACTTCTCTTCCCAGGAGCCCTCTGGGTCTCACCAGCTGGTGGAAAAGTGTGGGATTCTCCTTGTCTCTGCTGCCAGGAATGGAGCCTTCCCCGGTGACAGCACCAGCTGCTGCAGGCAGGGCCTGGATCAGCAAAAATGAGCGTTCTGGAAAGAAAAAATGAAATTAAAAGTGATGCTCCTGCAAATTAATAGGAACGTTTGCAATTAGGATTAATTACCATCCCTTAGGTGCTCATGGCTCCGTGTTAGTCTTGATCCAAGCTGTGGAGGCTTGAGCTGGTGTAGTTAAATCAGAGCTTGGTGAGCCACATCACATCGGGGACGATCCTGAGGACACCTGGCAAGGACAGGACTTCCCCTATGGAATTGGCCTCCCCTACCAGCCAAAACAGGGTATCCACATCCAAACCACCTCTTGGGAAGGCTCCAGGGCCAGGAACAGTCCAGAGAATCACCTGGGCGAGTGTTAATAATTTAACAGTGTGGATAATTAAGTGTCTGAACCCTGGAACTGGTTAATTGGCTGGGACAGACACAGCCTGAGGGCTTTTGCTCCAGCCCTACCCCAGGAAAACATCCCAGAGGCTGGAAAGTATCCGAGCAGGTGTGAAAGTGGGCTAGGACTGGGGCTTTGGCCTTAAGCTGAAGTCAGTGGTGGGGAAACCTTGCCCTGGTAACCCCAAAAAGGCCAGTCCCGACACATTCTGTGCTCAGTGTCCAGCACCAGGCTGGGTTTTCCATGAAAGCAGCATGGGATGAATCACGGAATGGTTTGGGCTGAAAGGGACCTTAAAGATCATCCCGTTCCACCCCTCCTGCACTTGCAGCACCTCGGAGCCAAACCCCAGGGAGATGTTATCTCCCCCCACATGCCACCACAGGCGTACAGGAGCCCCAGGCCGGTCTGTCTGCCTGCAGACAGAGCTCACCAACCTCTCCTGGAGTCCGGGAACGTTGGGAGCCAGGCAGGGAAGCTGCTCCCGGGCTCTGGATGGGCAAGATCATGCCCAGGGCTGCTGGTTCTTGGGGTTTTTCTGTGGAGTAGAGTTTTGATGCCAAGATGACCTCGAAGGTTATGTGGACTCAGTCTGACCTTCGGGATGAGCTGGATCTGCAGCCCTGCCACCAACTGACAGTGGAGGTGCCTTCTCCCAGGCAAACCTGGGAATAGGTGACCTGTGTGTGCCGATTCCCTGAACCCCTGCCCAGGGAGGTTTGGAGTGCCCAGCCCTGGAGGTGCCAAAGGAAGGCCTGGCCGTGGCACTCAGTGCTCTGGGCTGGGGACAAGGTGGGCATTGGGTGGACTCCATGATCTCAGAGCTCTTTTCCAACCTCAATCATTCTGTGATTCCTCCTGGATCCACCGGTCAGATGGAACAGCTCTGGAGGGTGGGAAATCAAACTCTGCAGTGCTGGAGCCATCCCTCCACGGGAAGCTGGTGGTTCCTGGGAGAACAAAGGGCATCCTGACCCATCACTGCTGAACTCCACACTTCATCACAGCTCTGGGGGACTCCTGAGCACGTCCTTAGTAACAAAGGCCAGGCTGGACAGGGCCTGGAACAACCTGGGATAGCGGAAGGTGTCCCTACCCATGGCAGGGATGGAATGAGATGGTCTTTAAGGTGCCTTCCAACCCAAACCATTCCATGATTCCATGAAAAAAAAATACAGGCTGCAGGTGCGTCACCCTTGGCCGCCTGCACTCACCCTTCCACCCGGGAATGTCCTGTGCTTCCAACAGCTCCCCCAGCCCAAAGCCCCGCTGAGCTACTGCAACTCCCTGCCTGGGAATGCTGCAGAGATCCCTCCTTCCAACCCCTGCTCTGAGAGGAACCAAACACTCTCAGTTTACCCATGAAATATCCAAAGGGATCCAAACCCTTCCACCAGGTACTTTGACCATCCCACCAGCCCCAAGCCGAGCACGTTTGTCCCGTCAAGCAACCAGATTCCCAACCAATCCCACCAAGGAAGTTCATTCCCCAGCCAAGTTTTGTATCATTCAAGCAATCGCCTTTCCATAGTGAGAGAGGAAGATTCCTTGGAGCAGGATATCTCCCATCAGGACATGACACACCATTACAGGATGGGGCTGAGCATCAGACAGGCAGTGAATGATTAGCTCAGGACCTGAGGCTGCTCCACCACACTCTGCTCTGACTCCAGCTGATGGGAAATCTCGTTTTTCCACCCCCTACCTTATTTCCCACCCTCGGGGTAGGTGGATACAAGTGGACACATCCCAATCTGTACCTGGGAAGAGGTTCTGGAGGTGCTTCAGAGCCCAAGCTCCGATGCCAAGGCCAGAGGCACACACTCAGCAGGAAAACCAGGAATTTCCACCTCCAATAGCCACAGTTTCAACAGAACCCAATCCAGGGGCACCCTGGCAGCTGCTCCAGGTTCTTCTCCCAGCTTTCTGCTTTCTCATGTTCCGGTGGAGCTGAGGGCAGCCAAGGTCAGGAAAGGACCCAGCTGGATAAAGTTACACTCACATCTCAACTCCTGGGGAACATCAGCCAAGGTTTTCCTCTTCCCAGCCCATTGCTGTGCGTCCGATACCCACCAAAAGCAGATTTGGACAATAAATATGAGGTTCCCAGTGATCTCTCCCTCAGACAGCAAACCTCACTGCCCCAAAAAGCCCCGAAGTTGTGCTGCAACAAGGAGAAGTCGTGGCTTCAGGTGGGATTGGGAATGCTGGGGGAAGAGCAGCCATGGCTGGAGCCACTTCCAGGTGGCGTGGCAGAGGGTCCACCCCTCAGAGTGGGAAATATTATGGATATTCACCTCAAAAACACTTTCCCCCTTCTCTCTGGGTTTCTTCCAGGCTGAACCACGACGCCGTGGAGAAGTGGGAGAGCAAAAGGCAGGAGAGGAGGGAAGACCTGTCCAAACAGGACAGCTTGGAGACTGCTGCCCATCCTTCCTTGGACAGGTGGGAACAGAAACATACCTGAAGATGCAGTCACTCACCAGCCTCAGCCCTGGAAAACCCGGGGCTTTAGCAAAAGAGGGTGGTGAGGCAGAGGAAAAGGTTGGTGCTGAAGATCTGGGGAGGAGAAGAGCCAAGTGCTGCCTCCAGCCAGGACTTTTGTGGAGAAAAATCCCCAGAGGTTCCAATGCCAGCGGTGGGATGGGGCTGGAGCATCCCCTGTGCTCTGCACAGTCCACAACAGCTCAATCCTAAAAAAAAGGGACAACAGGGAAAGGAGAAGTTCAGGTTCTTTCCAGGTGTCACAGAATCATCTGGGTTGGAAAGGCCCTCCGAGATCATCCAGTCCAACTCCTGATCCAAGCCCGCCGTGGTTCCCAGCCCATGGCACTGATGCCACATCCAGTGTCACCTCAAATGCCTCCAGGGACGGGGACTCCACCCCCTCCCTGGGCAGCCCATTCCAATGGCTGAGCACTCTCTCTGGAAGGAATTTCTTCCTAATATCCAACCCAAACCTCCCCTGGCACAGCTGGAGGCCGAGCCCTCTTGTCCTACTGCTGGTTTCCGGGAGAAGAGGCACGATGACCTGGATGGTTTCACCAGGACGGTGGATGGAGGAGAAGCAGGATCGCGTTCCCCACACGGCAGTCCCCTGCACGGGGGAGCAACGAGTGCCTGGGGCCACCAAGGGAGGAGAAATCCCGTCCCACCACCTCAGCAAGGCCTGCAAGAGAGGACCTGGGCAGCAAACTCGTGTGTCTGCGCCCCCTCAAAGAGCCGCCGACATCTGCAGCCGCCCGACTAATGAATACAAACGAGCGCCCCGTGCCCCGCCGGGGGGTCTTTAACACTTCACACATCCCCCTGACGTTGAGTGATCATCTCCCAGAGCCAGCCCCTCCGCCCCGGGAGATGAATGACTGCCGAGGAGCCGCGGCAGCGGGATCATTTGTCATCCCCAGCCTCGCTTAACCTTTCGCGAGCAAATCCGATTTGCGGGGCGCTGTACCTGCCTCGCTGGGCGCTGGGTCAGGGAGGGGCAGCCCTGATGGATGTCCTGCCCCTGCTAATCACATCGGGGGCCAGGCAGATATTGATGGGAGCCTGCCTTTTGATCCATGGCTCTCCTGAGCCCTCATCCAATTACGGCCCCGTGGAATGGAATTAACAGGGCCACGGAGCCACGTGGGGCTTGGGATCGTGGCACAGGAGTGGAGGTGGAGGGGCTGCCCCACCTGGGGATGAGAAGACGGAGCCCAGTCCCACCTGGGGATGTGAAAGATGGAGCCCAGTCCCACCTGGGGATCAGACGCCCTACACAAAGCACTAAGGTTCATCCCTCAGAGCGATGAATGGATATTCACCATTTTTAGGTGATATTTACCTGGGATATTTACCTCAAGGACACTTCTCCCCTGTTCTGAGGGTTTTTTCCAGTCTGAACCATGATGCTGTGAAGAAGTGGAAGAGCAAAAGTCAGGAAAACAATCCCACTTTGCTTCATCCCCACCACACAATAATGCCACCACCCTCACCTTTGCTGCTTGACCACCCTTGCCCTCTCTTGGCACCCCAGCTGCTCCCTGCCTGACCCAGTTTCTCATCCCAAATCCGGCTGCTCCACCTCCCGTGTCTCCGTGCCCACATTTCTTCCCGGGTGCGTAATGCTCTGTGCTCATTCCTCTTGGATTTCATCCAGGCTTCCCTGCCAGGAGAGGTGCAATCCCTTCCCTACCTGCTTCATCTCCCCCATCCTTATCTCAGGCCATGTTATCTCTGCTCCATCTGCTCCTCTCCCACATTTATCTGCTCTCCCAACCTCCTTCACCTGCTCTGCGGGCAAGTGGCGACAGCTGAGTCTTATCTGCTTCCTCCCTCCACCTTTGCTTTAAACTCTGCACTCCTGCAAAACTTTGGTGGTCCTTCTGGTCCAGTGTCCCCCTTCCCGGCTCTCAGGGCTGGGAAGGAGCTCGCTGAAGATTTTTATGACTCCTGGCAGAAGAAATCATGGAATCACAGAATGGTTTGGGTTGGGAGGGATGTTAAAAACCATCTAATTCCACCCCCCTGCCATAGGCAGGGATACCTTCCACTAGACCTGTTTGCTCCAAGCCCTGTCCAGTGTGTCCTTGGACACTTCCAGGGATGGGGCAGCCACAGCTTTCCCGGGAAATCCATTCCAGTGTCCCACCATCCTCACAGGGAAGAATTTCTTCCCACTATCCAACCTCTATATACCCTCCTTCAGCTTTGGATGACAGTCCTGTACATGGGACACGGGGAGAGAGCAAACCCACAGCTTGATGCAAGTGTCTTCCTGTGTCCCACGGCAGCTCCATTCCTGGGGCTGCAGAGCCTGGCTTCCCTTAAAGGAGGAGAAATCCCAGGGCCTGGAGACAGGCTCACCTGACAACTCCACTTCCCTGCAACCTCAGCCAATCTCACCCAGGAAGGAGGTTAAGAGGTGAATCGAGGTGAAGGCAAGAAGGGACAGAGACAGGAGGAAATAAATGCTCGGGAGTATCTGTTGAAAAGTGTTTGTCTCACCTGACTTGGAGAAAATAAGGAGAAAAAAAACCCTCCCTGGTTTGTGGGTTTGGGATTCAGCTTCGGAAAACAGCTCCAGCACATGCAGCAGGAAAGAAAACCGTGTGGGGTGATCTCCAGCTTTGAGCAGGGGACTGGCCTGGAGACCTCCAGGGGTCCTGTCCCACTGGAGAAGGCAGGAGCATCTGTAGGATCTGAGCAGGTTGTCCTGGATCTTCTTCCTTGTGGTGTCCTGCTGACCCCACAGAGCATCACTGGTGGGGATAACTCAGCTGGACTTGCACTTGGCCACCTGTGGGAAATGCCAGGCAATTCCTGAGACACTGGAGATGGTAAATCCCAGAGCAGAAACAGCAAAGTCAAAAAGAGAAACTCTTAGAGATGAGAAGAGCCTGGACAAGCAAAAGGAGTAACCCCAGGGCTCAGGGAATGCTCCCTGCACTTAGCCAGTGACAGTGTCAGGTCAGGGGGTGACTGGGGGTGTAGGACCATGTCTTGCCCCCATGGATGCACCATCCCAACTTGGTCTTCTCCAGAGGTGCCTGAGGATGTTCCTGGGGAGAGTTTCTGACAGGGATTGCTCCTTGGATGGATGGGGCTACGTCTGGCACAATCCCCAGGGACAGGACAGCTGGAGCCAGGGCAGGGTCAGGTTGGATCTCAGGAGAAGGTTCTTCCCCCAGAGGGTGGCTGGGCACTGACCAGGCTCCCCAGGGCAGTGGGCACAGCCCCAAGGCTGCCAGAGCTCCAGGAGGGTTTGGACAATGCCCTCAGTGACAGCGTGGGATTGTTTGGGGTGTCCTGGGCAGAGCCAGGAGTTGGACTGGATGGTCCTGGTGGGTCCCTTCCAGCTCAGGATATTTCATGATTCTATGAAAACTGGGCTCTGGCAGCCCCTGCATGGGCTGGGGGGTGGTTTGAGGTGCCCTGAGGACACCTGGGGTGAAGGGGTTGGTGGCCCAGAGCCAGACAAGTGGCTCTGGGCAGCCCCAAAGCTGGGGGTGGGGGGAGTTGGCCCCACCCTGGGCACAGATTTAGGTGCAGGCAGAGCCCTCGGTCCTTGGTGTGACACCACTCCCACATCAGGCCCCCAAACCTACCTGTGGCTGCTCCTCACCGCTCCAGAGGCCAGGATGGTCCGAGGTGTCCCCCAGGGGAGTCCCACGGTGCTGGATCCCACCTCATCCATACAGGGGCTGCAGGACGTCTCCATCTCTCCTGCCTGGGGCAAATGGCCCTGAGCTGGAGCATCCAGGCTGCTCTGAGCACGGCTCAGCTCCCAAAATCCACCAGGCCAAGGGAACAGGGGCTGATGTGAAGGTCCTGGATCCAGGTACTGGGTCCCCTGGAGGGCTTCCTGCACTTTTGGGATCCCACTTGGACCTGCAGTTGGATCAGATGGCACTTTCCCTTTCGTCCATGATTGCCAACAGAAGCAGCCAAGAATATTCTGATGAACTTTGGTTGGGAGGTTCCCATCCTCCTTTCAGTCTCTTCTGCCCCTGGCAGAGGTTGAATTACAAACACCATCAGGCAGAACTTCTCCTTCTGAAAATTAACACCTGGGACTCCCTGCCCCGGGATCTGACAGATCCCAAAAGGGAGAAATCACTTGAAAAAAAGGGGTTTAGAGGAATTCCTGGAATACAAACCATCCAGGATTCTTTGCTTTGCAGCAGGGAGTCTCCCAGCCCGTGAATATTCCCTAAATCCTTCATTCCTACACATTGAACCTCATCATCTGCCTGAGCTTTCCCTGAAACCTCCCCACCACCCTTCCCAGGAGGACCCCACGCTCCCCCATCCCAGTGTGCTCAGCACCTCCAGGCCCCATGGAGATCCCTCTGGGATCACACGAGATCTCCCCATCAACCACTTCCTAATTAGTGCATCGTGTTGATTTTACATCATTTGAATTTCCTACTCCACGTGCCCAGGGAACGTTCCTGCTCTGCCTCCATGAACCTTCCAGTGGGAGGTGTCCCTGCCCGTGGCAGGGGTTGGACCTGGAGGGGCTTTAAGGTCTCTTCCAATCCAGAGCATTCCAGGATTCCGTGATGGGCTGCCCATCGCTCCGCTCTGCCCTCCAAGGGCTAATTCCTGCTTGGAATTACCTTCCCCCTCTGCAAACCTCCACGCGATCAATGAGAGCAAAGGCTGGGGCTTAATCATGTTTGTGGATCATCCTAAAATCCCAGAATGGTTTGGATTGGAAGGAACTTCAAAGATCACCTTGTTCCCACCCCCTGCCCTGGGCAGGGACACCTTCCACTAGCCCAGGCTGCTCCAAGCCCCATCCAACCTGGCCTTGGACACTTCCAGGGATCCAGGGGCAGCCACAGCTTCTCTGGGCAACCTGTGCCAGGGCCTCCCCACCCTCATAATTAAGAATTTTTGATAAAAACCAATTAAAACAACCACCAAATCAGGCCAAACTTGGCTTTAGCTCACAGTGTTTCAATGCCACACGGGCTGCGGGAGCCAGTGCCCATCCAGGGATTGTCTCCCACGGGATCCTCCCTAAAATCCGTGTGTCTCAACAGCAAATCTTTGCTGCTTGTCCAAAAGAGACCTTGAATTTTATCTTTTTATAGGATTTAGTTGGGTTTTTTTTTTCCCGGCGAGGTGAAGGCAAAGGCAGCGCCCTCCCAGCGATGCACAGGCACTTCATGAATTAAACAGTTAATTGCTGTATTGTTTAATAGAAGTTACAACAGGATAAATGTACAGTTGGAATCAACATGCTAAATTCTAAAGCAATTCCACCTGCAAACCATGCAGTCCAGTCCTTACTCAGTCCAGCTCTTTGCCTTCTCTTTTTTCATCAGTAGCTCTGCTAGTGAGTTTTAAGGAGAAAAAAAAAAAAAAAAACCCAAACAAAACCCCCCAAAAAATTCCCTTTAAAGTTAAACCTAATTTACTAAATTTTCCCCTTATTGTGCAACGGCTTGTGCAAAAAAAAGCTGTTTTCACCACATCAGTTTACAAAATCACGGCCTTTCCCCCTGCCCCCCCCAAAAAAAAAAAGTGAGAAAAGGCAACCCAAGCAGCCGGTGGATAGGGAGGGATTGGGATGGGGGCAGGGATTGGGATGGGGCAGGGATTGGGATGGAGTGTTTTCCTGTCAAAACTGAATCAGGGAGATGAGCCAAGGCGGAAAGAGCTCGGTACACACAGGATTCCAGGAGCCTGAGCTGCCCCGTGGAATTCTTGGGGTGCTGGCCCCCCAAACTGGGGGAGCTGCAGGTGGCATGGATAGAAAGATTCCTAAATGCAGGGGTTGAGGACCGGAGCAGCAAATTTGGGATGGAGCAAATCACCCGGTCCCCAAGTCCCAGGCTGAGCTTCCCCCTCTCCACCCGGCACTTTTGGGGTGAATCCTTCCCAGATCACGGGGAATGTGGGTCAGTTCCCATAAAACTCACGACTTTCCCAGTGGACAGCAGGGCTGGGAGCATCCTGAAGTCATTTTGGGCTGAGGTTTATTTGTGAGTTGTGCTCCCTTCAGGCTCCCCAGCAGTGGGACAAACACGGAGTCGTGCCGGTGGGGGGACACCCGGGGGTTCTCCTGGCACCACGGAGCTGTAGGGAATGGGACACAGAGATGCCACCAGCCCCGTGGCACCCAGGGGCGGGACACGCACCCAGTGGGCACGTGGGAGGGTGTTTCCATGCTCCAAACCACTCCGTGATCCCAAAAAAAGCACCAAACCCAACCCAGAACTAAAGGGAAAAGCCAGCCAGAGGTAGGAAACATCCGAGGGTGGAGATGTTCCTCCCTGGGGTTTGGACACTGCTCAGAAGGGGTGATTTTACCCCAAAAGCAGCTCCAGCACAAGGAGTCAAGAGGCCACCGGAGCATCCCTGGCTCCATCTCAGCCTCCTCATCCCATGTTGCCTCCCAGCATCTCCCAGTTTGGGGCCAGCACAGACCCCCCCACACACCTCCTGCCCCAAAATTCCATCTTCCCAGCAGCACAAAAGCGGCTGATTTGGAAGGAAACAAACCCAAAGCAGCCCCTGGAACAAAGCACCAGCCAAACTTCTCCCGTCCCCATCTGAGCCGGGAGTTGAGGTTGGACCCATAACAAAGTGCAAAAATTGCTGAGAGCATCTGACCTGAACTCCAGCCCTTGGAATAAACCAAAAAATCCCAGGAAAAGCCTCCTCCTCTCTCTCACACGCGCTCATGGCTCAATGGAGAACACTCCCCTCACCTATGGATACACTTTGGGCTGCAAATTCCCACCTTATATAGAATTATTCCCAACCCTTGGGCTGCCTGACAAGATGATGAAGAAGATAAGAAGTGCAGATGTTTCCCAGGAAACCAAAATTGGGGTGGGTTTTTTTTTTGTCAATGTATTTTTTTCCCCACTGGTGCTGATTTGTATTTTTTCCTGGAATATTTGCTGGAAAAATCGGGGGAACAACCCGATATTTTTTTTTTCTACAGCCACTGCTTAAAAACTAAAACCCTCTAAGGAACGTTCGGTGTCTGGGGAGGGAGGGGTTATAGCAGCATTATTTATTTTGGGGGTTGCAAATCTTCACTTCCCACCCTCCTTAGAAATTCCCAGCATTAACCTTTCCCTCCTGAGCAATTCCATCCGCACCGGAGGATCCCCGTCATTAGTAGGGGACTTAAGAGGGGATTTGGAATGTCTTCCAGGGCTCTTTAGGCAATCTGTTCAAAAGATTAATTTTATTTTGAAGGGGATGGAGCCGCATCTCTTGGAACAAAAAGTTAATTAGGACCAGAGCACCAAAATGCCATTTTTCATCCCGGGCTGTGACTTGCGGTTCAGGCTCTTGACCTCCCGAAATCAGGAACTCCCTGAATCTCTCCCTTGGCCGAATCTGAACTTTCCCAGTGGCAAGTCTGGAGCGCCAAGGAGCTGCTTTGTGGGATCCCAATCCCAGCCTCTCCAAGGAGAGCCCAAAGGAGCGAGGGAACCCAGCCCGGGCACGGCACGGCCGCGTCGCTCCTCGTGGAATTGAAGCTCGGTGGAGATGGGAAGGGGAGCCCAGAAGTGAGATGGGGGTCAAGGTGTTGCCTCGAGGCCCAGCTGTGTTGAGGCTTCCTTGCAGGAACACCTGGTGCAATGGAATACAGGAGGGAAAAGTAGAATTCCAGGGTGGCAGCAGATGCTGTGTCCACCAAAAATCCCTTCGCGATATCTGAGAATCCTGATCCTTCTCCCTTTATCCCACACCCTGACTGAGTTCCTCTCGTCCCCCTAGGAAGCCTTTGCTGGGTCATTTGTGGGTTTGTCCATAAAGATGATCCATTTCTGGCCACGTGACACCGACCTTCCTTCACCTGCTTCTTTTTCCTTCACCCTCCTTCCGTGTCCTTCCAAGAGGCATTGAAAAGGAAATCACCTCTGATCCCCCTCCGAAACCAAGGAACTACAATGCCAGGATGGATTTTCCCTCTTAGTAATGAAAATAATCCCTTGGTCCTTCCGGATGGAGGCGGCTGGGACAGGACAACAGCCCCAGGAGGTCATTCCTGCCCACATTCCTGTTCACTTCCAGGGTTAAGCAACACGAATCCTTCCCAAAAACAAAACAAACCACCCAAAAGTCTTGCCGAGGAACAAGGAGAGAGGATAAAACTCCCAGGGCGTGGGAAATGGGCACATTCCCTGAAGCACTCCCAGGGCTGTAACATCCACCAGGAAGATTTTAATTCCCTTTACCATGAGGGTCGGGGAGGTGGGGAATGTGGCTGGATAAGTTTTCACCTGCAGGAATTGGAGTCAAAAGCGTAATGGGATGATAAGGGTGAAAATCCCCCTCAGTAACCTGAACTTCAGAGCTAAAATCCTGTTGGGAATGTTGCCCTGCTCCTCAAAAGCTGCCTGATTCCAGCAGAGGGTCTTTGGGAACCTTCAAGGCTGAGGGGAATTTTGTCCATTGGCATTTTGGAGTGGGGGGAGCTGAGCATTGCTGACTCCATGCCAGGGATTCCACAAGTTTCCCACTTGTCCCATCCAGGGCTGCTCCTCACACGGAGCAAACCAAGGGAAGCAGAGGGGCTTCACCCCATGGAACCATCAAGAGGAGGGGGAAGATGGGACACCAGCATGGAAAAGAGAGGGAAAAGCCCTGAATGCAGTGCCCTGGACATCAGCAGAGCTCAGTTTTACACCACCCCTCCATTCCTGCTGCCCGAACATGGATGCGACCGGCAGCATTCCAGCACCAATCCGGCTCCACAGGACACCCTGCCAGGTTATCCTTCGGCTCTCCCTTTCCAAATCTAATTAATGAGGCAGCTCTAAAGCCCTTCTCCACCCAGTGACAGTCCCACAGAGCCCAGCAGGTCCCGGTGGTGGAGCTCAAGGGTGGCCACGGGCACACAGGAAAAGGTCTCAGCTCCAGGGATCTCCAGGGATCTCCCTTTCCTAAGGTGGAAACCAGCTCTTAGATGGTAAAGCGAGGAGAAAAACTGGGAAATCACTTTGCCTCTTTTCCTACCTAAATCCAAACCACAAGCTGGCAGGACACACTAACGGATGACTCTCCTTCCTTAGACCGGAGCCCACGAGAAGAACCCGAACCACGGCTCCTCCCTCCATTTTTTTTTGTGGATAACAAAAGGAAGGCAGGATGATCCCTTCAATTTGGCTGGTACAACAAGAGAACAGCCGGGGTGTGAGCTTCTCTCTCAGGCTTTAGGATTTCCTGTGGCTTTCTAAACCCCTGAAAATAGGAGTTTATCCCAGGAGCCTCCTGACACCACCCCCAAGCGCCAGCCCCTTTTCCCAGGGATTGTTTCACCAGGAGCAATTTCATCATCGGGAAGGGGGGCGAGGGGCAGGGGTTGGGGNNCTTTCAACAAGAATCCCAAGTCCAGGGGTTTGGGAAGGAGGTCCCCAGCTCCCTCAGGAGTGGTGGCTGTTGATGAGGCTGCGGAGCTGCTTGGCCACGGTGTCGATGAGCTTCTGCTTGTCCCGCTCGTTTTTCCGGAACTGGGCAAAAACGTTGTTTTTCCTGCTCGTGTCTCTCATCCTGCGCAGAGCAGAAACAGGTTATGGCACAGGGATTGTCGCCCCCAAACCCCGGCAGGGAATCACGTGGGAATTTCAAGCGGTTCAGGGAGGAGGCGCCTGAATTGGAAGGCCCTACAGTGATTTTTATTGCATTTTGGGGCGTCATTCTGCCTTGGCACAGTTGGTGTTTTTGCTTTAAATCCCCAAAAAATCCCAATCGGTGTCACCACGGGGACTCCAGTGACACGATCCATGAAGCCCTAAAGCCTCTCCCTCCAAACAGGTGTCTTCTGAAGCGGTGCACGACAGCGACGTAATTTCAGGAGGAAATCAAAAAAATTAGCATCAAATCCACAGAATTAAGGGGTCTTAACTCGAAACGGTGCACTGCACGAGGTTTCTGTGGAGGCTGGAAGGGTCTGGAGCTGCGAACTTCAAATATTATGTGGAAATCATGGAATGGTTTGGGTTGGAAGGGACCTTAAAACCATCTGGTTCCAACCCCCCCGCCATGGGCAGGGACAACTTCCACCGGAGCAGGTTGCCCAATGTATACAATACATATATTATATAAATATATATCATTCATATTAATTATAAGATGAAATCATTGATTTTTAAGGAAGGAATCCAGCTTTTTTGAAGCAACACACTGGTCTCCAGCAGAGCAGGTGGTGGGATGGGACCTCCTGGCCAAGCTGGTGCAGCTCCACCCTTCTCCAACATGCAAAGCTGGTGGTTCGTGCCCTCTGCATTTTTTGGGCGGGGAGCCGGGTCTTGGTGAACATTCCAAGGGTGCTGGGAAGGGAAACCAACCCACCAGGATCAACCCCGGAGCAGCTCCTGAAGGCACCAACCTCCCACCACCCAACCGGCTGGGGCTCAGCTCTTCCATAATACCCCAATCTGTGCCTGATTTTCTGGGTAAATCACATCTGACAGAGGCTGAGGGCTTTGGATGCATCCCACAATCCTGGTTTTTTGGCTTTGGAGACCAAAAATAAGGATTAAAGTGATGGGGACACAGCACTGATATTCCCTGGGAAGTTGGCACTTGTTCAGCCCCGGGGCAGGGTTTGGAGTTAACTGAGCACAACCCAAATGTCCTGAAATCGTTCGGCTGATGACACAAAAAATATCCAAGGTTTTTCATGCTTCAATCTTCCTAAAAAGAGCCAAAGGGAATGTGAAATTTTCCCAAAAACATCCAACTTGGAACTGGAAACAAGGATAACAAGTTTATCCCAAAGGCTAATTTACTGGAGCTGTGAATGCCCAAAGACACGGGATTACAAGGGAGCTGCTTTCCCAACAGTAACTGGATAGCCTGGAGCACTTTAATTCAGCAAAATAAGGATTGTTTTTTATTTTCCCTGGGTTTTTTAGCCAGAGACAGCTAACAGCTGCTCCCCTGCAAGAACCAGGGAGCGACCGTGCCGATGGGAAGAGGAGTTCGGAGTTGCCCGGGTTAGACCTGTCCCAGGACCATGAATTTCGGACACCTCCATAGCTCTGAACAGCTCCAGAGGTCTCAAAGAGCTTCACCTGGAATGTTGAGAGCTCTCCCAGGGTACATGAGGACATCAGAGGTGCTGAAAGGCAACTTGTACCTTCAGAAACCTCCTCCCAACGTTGTATCCACCACTCTGCATCCCTGCCTGCTGCAGGTGACCCACAGGGAATTCAGAGCAGGACATCCTCTGCCCTGTCCCAGGATAATGAACTTTGGATACAACCATCCTCCCATGGGACACTCCACAGCTCTAAACAGCTCCAGAGGTCCCAAAGAGCTTCACCTGGAATGCTGAGAGCTCTCCCAGGGTACATGAGGACATCAGAGGTGCTGAAAGGCAACTTGTACCTTCAGAAACCTCCTCCCAACGTTGTATCCACCACTCTGCATCCCTGCCTGCTGCAGGTGACCCACAGGGAATTCAGAGCAGGACATCCTCTGCCCTAAGAACCCTCCCATCCTGGGCATCCTCAGAGCCATCTCTGACTCCATGGGACCTGTTCAGGTCTGTGAGGCATTTTTGAAGCAACACATGCTCTATGCAAGAAAACCTCTGTGTGTGTTTGAATGATCAGAGGAGAGCTGGATGGATAAAACCACTGGATCAGGACCAAAAGGAATTGCAGCTGGAGCACTGATCCCACAACAAACCCACAGATGGGCCTGTTAAAGTCTGGGAGGGATGGGAGCTGCTGACACCAATGTGAAGGTAGAAGCACTAAGCCATTAAGTCTTATTAATGAATTAAATTCCCTACAGGACCCCGAAAATCCTGCAGGGTTTGGGTTGTGCTGTGCAGACTCACAGTTCCATCTCTCCGAGAGGAGCCCTGGGACAACCGAGGCCGGGTTTGTAACGTCAGCGCGAGGATGAGAAGTGAAAGGAAGGGAAAGAGAGAGCTCAGCTCCCCCCCCACCCCTGCCAACAAACACCCCCTTCAACAGAGCCAAGCTTTGTTTAAATTAATCTATAAGGCAAAAAAAAA